>CABFOQ010050380.1:23994-36237 GCA_900660455.1 Gephyroberyx darwinii | reverse complement strand
TGTGTGATACAGAGGCTGACAATAGTGTTAACCATGATTTCATTCTTCATTTACTGTAATTATATCAAGGTATTATATCAATCACAATTAATTTGACAATGATATACTGATGGTTAACAATGATAAGCATAGCAAGTCATGTGAGGGTAATTTTAGCCGACACAAACTGTTAGCAGGTTGTGTTTGGGGATGGGGCCAGTGCTGCTGGGTCATGTTTGTCTGAATTCCCAGACGGCATCCTCCCCACCCCCCATCCTCCTCTCTGCCCCGGTTGCTCTCCTGGATTATTCATTGGTCTTCTGGAAAATTCCCTCCTACACTGTTATATATCATCAATCTCTGATGCTCAATGCATGCCAGGAGTTATTTTTTGATGACGTTTTGAAATTTACCTTTTTATTGTACCCTCAACCTGCTTTGTCTCTACTACTTCAGTTAGTGATTTCCTACATTTCCCAGAATGCCCTTTTGACAACCCCCAGAAAATGGCTGTGAACTTGTTGCTGAAGTGTTTACTCATATAACTTGTTGGGAAGCCCTTGGCCATTGCCAGCTAGCTCCATAACAACAACTTAGAAGTTGCTTTGTCAACCAAATGAACTGCAGCAGGTCTTACAAGTTAATAATATACAGAGTTGATTGTGCAGAAACGTACTAGTGTGAATATACCTAGTAATTATTAATTTTATTACCTTGGACTGCGAACTGTAGATTTGCAGCAGCCATGTTTGACACACTTCTGTTAAGGTGGGAGATATCAGAGCCTTCCAAAACTTCCCATATTTCCTATTCAGAATTACCACTCGGAGTTTGATGGAATCTCTTTTAGAAATAAGCCTTTGCTCTTTGAGTCTGCATAACTGACACCAAAACCTGACACCTGACATTGATGTTTTAGATCGTTGAAAATCTTTCTCCTGTTAAACTTTATTGTAGCTGCATTGGAAATGTTTTGATATGACGTGACGTGACATTGTCTACGCTACTATGCTTGTTTTTTTCCAGGCTTCACAAGCTACATGTGTGGCAAATTTCACAGGAATAATCAGAAAGCCTTCCTTTAACATTATTTAAAAGCATGTCTCCCTGTGTCAACAAATTTGAAAAGATAAGAACATGCATAAATTGTGAAAAATGACATTTCACCACACCTACTTTGGATCTTGCCTCTATTCATAATTTTGAGATATACAAATTGCAGAAGGTCCCATATAAACTGTGTCAAATGTTGTGCTGGTACCTCCCTAGGTGTGGATAAGATAAAAAATAATTTCACAGGTGTCCCATTACACATACATCCATGAAAATTTGCTGCATTTTTTTGTGTCCTATTGCCAAACAATTTTGCATGTAGAACCACGTCTACTATTTTGAATATCTGCCGTTTTGAATTTCCGCCATTTTGAATGATGTGAAAAACTTTTGAATGCTGCGTCTGCCTTTGTTAGCATGGGTCTAATCTTGGCAATATTGCACAGATGATAAAACGCTGTTTTAGTGGTCTCCTTAATATGCAACTCGAATGAGAGGGTAGGGTCGAATTTTATCCCAAGGTTTTTAACTTATGGGCTCTGGGAGATTTCACAACTATCAAAATTTAGAGTAGTATTCTCAAACAAATGTCTATGTCTAGCTGGTCCTACAATCAGCATCTCAGTTTTGTTGCCATTAAGAAGTAGGACGTTTAGCGACATCCAACATTTGACCTCCAATAGGCAGGCCTCTAGTTTTTGAAATTGGGTGTCATCGGTTGGTTTGACGGGTATGTAAATTTGAGTGTCATCAACGTAACAGTGGAAGTTAATGCCAAAATTGCGAATAATGTCACCGAGTGGTAACATATAGATAGAGAATAGTAGTGGGCCTAGGACAGAGCCCTGCGCCACACCAAAGTCCATATTGCAACACTCTGAGGTCAAAGACGCAGTGTGATCTATCGAGTAGATAAGACCTAAACCAAGAAAGTGCTTATCCCCGGATACCAATATAATTTCCAAGATGATTCAAGAGTATCGTATGATCAATTGTGTCGAAGGCTGCACTCAGGTTAAGTAGCAATAGTGCTGAGGAGATCATTGACCACACACCTTTTCCTCTGAACATAACTATAATCAATTAACTAAAGCAGCTACCTAGAGCAGTATTACTGGAGAGATGTGCAATTAGCCGACCATATGTACTGTGTGTTATGTGTACTTTTAGCTGGCCTCCATATTACAGTATTTGCCAGTTGACATTGTAAATATCACCCTCTATGGCATACCTGATGTAATTCACGATACCTTTGCTAATTATAAGATGAATCAAAAACATTACTGCACAACAAACGTGTCTGTGTAGATGATTGTTGTAGTGCAGTTATAAAGGAATACAGGATATGTGCATGCAAAGATATTAAGTCGATATAAATAAACTGGAACATGTAAGTGGATTATACTGTCAAAAGATGAACGACATACAAAGCATTCACTGACATTACAAGAAAGCCTTGGCTTCTATGTTCATGACACAGGTGCTGTGGATGTGTGGATGGTGAAGTGGGAGGGTGCTCCAAGGCACCCAAAGGGGTATCTTGTGTTAATTAAGGGCAGGAAGCTAACAGAAGGGGAGGCCTTAGAAAGGAACATGCCAGGAGGTTTTCATGGACTCATCTCTTCTCTGATGCTCTCTCTCTCTCTCTCTCTCTCTCTCTCTCTCTCTCTCTCTCTCTCTCTCTCTCTTTCATTTTCTCAGTAAAATTACATCTCTCCTGTTTTTTGTTTGGGTCCCTTCTTTAACCTTCAATGGGCTTTTCATTTCCCTCTCTTCCCAGCCCACTGCTGTTTCGTTTTGTCTACCCGGTAACTTAGTTGGCAAGTGAAGAAGGGACTACTGGGAGTGTTTGGAGGGCATCCATTTTAATCTACCAGACCCACAGGATTGGGTTTCTCCATTCAGTAAATTCTCCCAATTGGAAGTTTATACACAGCCCTCGAACTTAGAAGAGATGGTGACACTGTTGTCGGCACAGCAGGCAATCTAAATATTGAAGCCATTCCATTGCACCCAGTGTGACACCAATAAGAACAGTTGGCAATGTCAGAATCAGTGTATGAGGAAATAGTGAAAGAGAGAATGAATGAATGATGTACAGGCTCTTAATCCACTGCATCATTTTAGCCTAACCCTGCATACTCTCAACCAGTGGTCCTCAAATCCAGACCTGCTGGTTTTCTATTCTACCAAGTTGCTTTCATTCTGGCTGTCTAATTTGGGACTGATTTAGACCTGAGATGGCAGGTGAATGCAATGTTTTTTGCTGCTTAGTGTCAATATCATAAAATCCGTTCCTGTTCCTGATCTTGTTATCTTGGAAGTATAAGGTTCTAGCTCAGTTTTTTTTGTGGCTTTTCCAAAGTGGTTTTTCCACTTATTAATAAGCTTTGAATATTACTTGATGCTTGTGTGGTGTTATTTGAGAAAAAAACAAAAAAACAAAAACAAAAACAACTTCTATCCCAGAAAGTACATTTCAGCTATTTCCCATCCAATCACAAACCTCAAAGTTTCAGCGAGGACAAATCATACTCTACCTTTCAGCCATGTTAATGAGAACTTTCTGATACACTATATAGTGGCTACATCTAGCTACATAGCCTAACATCAGATGGCATAGAATAATCATTATTTATTTTACCGAACAAGTTATTTCTCATTCTACTAATGAATTCCACCAGAAACTAAAATGTGTAGCTTATATATTAATTAGCATTTATGTCACAGGATGAAAGCAGCAGGAGTGAGGCAGATAAAAAGAACAGGAGAGATGGTGAGACAGTTGAACAGAGAACAAAAGAGAGAAGGAATGAGACAGATGAACAGAGAATAGCAGATAGAGAGTGAGACAAATAAACAGAACAGCAGTTATGTGTTTTAAAGTGAAATTTATTTTTTGGAAACTGACATTATTGTGATTACAAGAATTCATGGTGCAAGGGTTTTACGGTTTCTTAAAAATTTAAGAGACTGTAAAAAGATCAATATCACTACGTAACAGCTGTGATGTCAAAACCTTGACGCACAACTGTTCTTTACCTAGATAGTACCTTAGCCATAAATCATTTTTATGAGGTATTGATATTGCACAACCTCATTTCTGAAATGTGGGTTTAAAAAGGATGCAGGTGAGGTGAACCTGACTGAAGCATTTAACAAGGTTGATGAGGTCAGCTTTGTATTTCGTCAAAGTTGTAAGTCAAACAGCTTGGTGCTGGTTTTGCAACAGATTGTGTGTGCAGTGGGAGGTTGACAGTGGGTGTTTATGGGTCTGTTTGGGCTGCCAGGGAGTTCTGTAGCTAGGCTCCCACTTGGTATGGCTACCATTGATAGTCTAGCCACAGATATAGATATAAAGGATGTGTGAGAGTGATCAGTCATACGCATGTCTTTACTCTTTCACAGCTGCAAAACAAACTGCTGTTTATGGAAATATATAACATTTTAACTATTAATACCTGATGACACACCAATGTCCATCTTTATATATTTCATACCAGCAACAGACGTACACCACGCTGTATAGGTATCATACTGAAGCTGTAAATTAGATACATGAATAATAAAGGTATTCTTTATTAATGTGAATATTAATCATTTGTGTTCATCCCTACAGGTCTATCTGGTAATCCTGTGGATCTCGAGAAGCGCCACACAGCATTCGGGAAGAACTTTATCCCTCCCAAGAAGGCTAAGACGTTCCTGCAGCTGGTGTGGGAAGCTCTGCAGGATGTCACCCTCATCATCCTGGAGATCGCTGCCATCATCTCCCTGGGCCTGTCCTTTTACCACCCACCAGGGGGCGACAGTGAAGGTAAGATGGGGGGGGGGGCATTTTAAAGCAAAACATTCTTTTGAAAAAGAATCGTGAAGTTATACTTCAAGGCAACCTAGTCTGAAGTGTTTGTGTACAAATTGACAGTGCTAAAGCCAGTATTAAAAAAGTAAAATTTTAGGCACTGTTATGCACGAAAAGCCGTGTTTCCGACTCCGAACACAGCAGCGAATCTCCACGGAACTTAATGTATTCGGCAGTAATCGTGAGTTAACAACCCGCGAATTTAAAATCATGCACGTCCGAAAACTGATGGAAACAAACCAGTACTTCTGCGCGGGAGTCGAAAACCCCCGAGAAACATCTGCCATCAGTCTCGATGGGGGGTAGAGCACTTACCTCCTTAGAACAAAGGGAATTTTCACACCTACGTGCCGTATCGCAGTTCACGCCAGACCCACGTGGGGAGCACCATGCAGTAATGGCTTTTTCATTGGCTGACCAGCTAAGACTGATGACGTTAAATGGGATTTTATTGGCCATTTATATGTCCTAAGACAGGTTTCATTGGTTCTGTGCCTAGTTTAACTCCTCCCAATTTATGTCCATAGGCTAGGCTATAGATTACTTATCATATTATTATCTTATTATTATCATCATCATAATGTAGCCTATTCATTCTGAAATAGCCATTTCAAAATTAGTTGTTTATTACATTAACTCTTGTCAGCAGATAATTAGTATACCCCCAACCCCCAAAAAGCAGTAGGCAATATTATGTCTATAAAAGTGGTTTATTGCATTTATACAAAAAAGTGACAGTGCAAGGAACAAAAAGTCAAACAAAGTAAGTGAAATAAAAATAAATGAATAAACAAACATGTGCAAACCAGCACAAACACACACACGGGGAACAATGCAATGCAAATAATGCAAATTTAAAAGTAAAAAAATTAACAAAATAATAAAAGAATGGCTTAAAGTTGGGGTCTAAATCCGGTGAGCGGGTCTGGGCTGATGGTCTGAAAAGGCGGCAGACTTCTGCATGGGGCGAAGGCTGTGTAGATAGCCGTGGTCTATCTACACAGTTGTGCTAACCTAAAAATGCCTGGAAAGGCACGTTAGATAGGACTGGTTCTAATGTTATGACTCAATATCAGCCTTTAACACCATGCTAATTTTGAAAGGTTTTGCTCACCCGCGATACCATCGACATCAATATCCTCCTTCTGCAGTGACGTTGTAAGCGCCTCGTTGTGTGGAGAGATTATGCTGTTGAAACAGAAACAGATTGAGCAGTGTTGGTTCTTTCCTAGCCTGTACACTTCTAGCAATCTAGCTCCAACAAGCAACAGTCACAACAAGCATTCATACCCTTCTTGTGGATCATATCATTGGATGTTGTTCTCATTGTTGTGCAGCCTCCATACCGCTTCCTGTAACACATTAGAAATTACAAATCAGTAAGCAACATATCTTACATATTAGTTAGTGAGAAAACTTCCCGCTATGGCTATGGTCATTAGCTATAGCTAGCCAAGTGTAAAACTCACGGCAATGTTTGGGCAATGTTTCCGTCTAGTCGATGGCGCCGGCATCTTGGAGGGGCGAGAGATTATATCCATATCATTGTGGTGCTTGTTACTCTCCTCAATTGCATGCATCGTGTAACCATTGCATCAAGTCGTCCATTGATTTTCCCTACTCAGTCACAGGTCACTCAAAGTCCGTCCAACTCTTCCAATGGCAGCCATGACCAAATTCGCATCTAGATGCCCCGAGCTACAGGGGCGAATCGGAGTATCATCATCTGACCGAACCGATGTCGGGTTGGTGAAAGGAGTAAGAGGAGCCTTTCCAAAATCTCTTGAAAAAAATCTTCTAGTAAATCTCAGCGATAATCTTTGAATAAAACAGCGTCTTCTTTTGGGAATCAAACTTCTTCTTCTTCTTCTTCTTCTTCTTCTTCTTGTTCTTCTTCTTTACGTTTTTTGGCGGATTGCAATACCAACTTTTAAGTGCATACCGCCACCTACCGTGCCGGAGTATGTAGAACAGGATCTAGTTTACATTAGTCTATAGAGAAAGAAAAAAAAACAGAAAAAAAATTCTATAATAGAAAATAATATTCTATTATACAATCCAGTGTTTATTAAGAAATCAATTACCCCTCTCTGTGTTTCCCCACACCGTATCACCATTTGTTTCTAGTATCCCTTCCAAATCGCATCCTCGTCCTGCCTCTCTCACCCTTTGTTGTAGTCTTCTTCTTTACGTGTTCAATATTTTCAGTTACATTACAATGTGTACATACTTGTGAGTTTTTTTCCCCAGTAGAAATAAAGTCTTATTTAAGCCTAACCTACCCTTTTTTTTCTCGTCATGGCATAACTTCACCTTGGACACCTCACCTGGCTGGTAGAAAATGAAAAAGATGTGGTCAATGTTGTCACATAACTCGCACACAAGTAAATTCACTGTCACTATCGCTGCTTCAAACTAATTGCAATAGGCTTTTGAATAATATAATTATCTGAGAGATTTGAAACAAACAGGCAATAGTTTGGCATACTAGACTGCAAGGCTCTAATAGGCTGTTATGCAGCATGATAAGTTTTTCTGACCACCAAGTAGGCTATCTTATCAATTCTGCCAGAGAGAAAAAAGTCAGCGGGACAAATGTGTAGGTGTTAACCATGGTTGCTTTCACCCTGTCCCTAATTTCATTTACACGTGAAAGGCTACTCTAGGACTCAACATGGTGGAAGGGGAGGGGGGAGAGTTTTTGTCTGGGAATTCCAAGTCAACGGCAATTTGCGGGAAGTGATGCAAAATCTGATGTTCCACGGTGTCACCTGTCACCGTTTTCACCCGGATATCTTCCTTTTGGTGCAGTGTACATTTAAGGCAAAAAAGGTTTGATGTAATGTTTTTTAGCATCTCCCACGTTTCAAAGACCTGCTCCTGCTTCTAATCCAGTTCCATTACATTCATTGTCACTATTTTCCCAAAACCAGCCAAGTACTGAGATCATAGCTGTCCACAGGAGACCAAGTCTTGATCATGTTTTCTCCTGCTGAATATCTGTCCCCTGACAGCATGTGGGCAGGTGGCAGGCGGTGTGGAGGATGATGGTGAAGCCCAGGCCGGCTGGATCGAGGGTGCCGCCATCCTCTTCTCGGTCATCATTGTGGTTCTGGTGACGGCCTTCAACGACTGGTCCAAAGAAAAGCAGTTTCGTGGGCTGCAGAGTCGCATTGAGCAGGAACAGAAGTTTACCGTCATCCGCAAAGGCCAGGTCATCCAGATCCCTGTTGCTGAGATCGTGGTGGGAGACATCGCCCAGATTAAATACGGTAAGAAATGGGAAATGTGTGATGTGTGATCATTTAAAACTAAAAAAAAAATAGGCCATTGCTAAAGTTAATCTTGTTCAAATTACTTAATGTTTTTTAAACAACTACATTACACAAAAAAACAGCCATCTTAGTATAAATAATAAAGTGGGGCTGGAAAAGATCAAGTTTCAAGTTTATTGTCAGATACTATAACAACGCAAACATCATTACCAGTAGTGAAATTCTTGTCCTCTGGGTCAACACAGTCGTTAAAAATAAGTAAAATAAGTAAAATAAGTAAAAAATAGTAAAATAAGTAAAAAATAGGTAATAATACAGTAAGATATTAAGTAAATAAGTAAGTATCAAACAGAATAAGGTGCAAAGTAATAAGGTGCAAAATAAAATATAATAAGAGTAATAATAGAGATATTTATAGAGTGAGGTAGACAAAGCAGGTATGTAACCTTAAAGTGGCCAATTGTGTGTGTCCAATCATGTATGTGTGTGTGCAAGTGTTAGTGTACACACACCATGCACACATACATGATTGGACATTCAACTAAGGTATCAAAAGTATCAACTTACCTCAAAGGAAGACTTTTCCCCTTCTTGACAAAAACGTTAATGTTTTGCCTCTCTTCCCTTGGTATAAAGCGATCACAGAATGGCTGGGTTGGTAAACGTGAGAGTGCTGTTGGCAGCTTACTGTGTCATGTTGCAGGATTTCTGGTATTGAAGTCCTCAAAATTCAAATAGTTACCTCTCTCTGCTGTATGGGGCTACCGACATTCAAAAATTGCAGAGTGAAGCTTTGTGACATTTCAGTGTTCAACCATCATTGGAATCCCAAAATGCGAGTACAAAAAATGATTGAAAACTCCTTTGACATAAATGTAGTCATGTAGATGAATTCATAAAATGCATGGGCAGTATTAGCCATAGTAATGCTCCATGGGTCATGTCACTAATCTTCAACTTTATGGTGATCTCGTAGGTGACCTACTGCCTGCTGATGGCATCCTGATTCAAGGCAATGACCTGAAGATTGACGAGAGCTCTCTGACCGGTGAATCAGACCAAGTCAGGAAGTCCCTGGAGAAGGACCCCATGCTGCTGTCTGGTAAGATTGCCTGTATATGATTAGGGTTTGACCGTTACGGGGTTTTTATGGTCGATAGTGATATTGTTGGATTGAAGCTGCTGATATAGAATATTTTGGGCTGATATTCAATATCTTATTATATGGTAGTATTAGTATTCAGTGTTACCGCTAGAATTGTATTCTTGTCAGGGTGGAAAAACCTTTGAAACGTCATTTGGACCATGGGGCACTAAAACTCTCCTCTCCTGAAATCCAGGATAAGAATTTTCATACATACTAACATACATACATACTTGCACATATCTTGACAATCAATGTAGTATTGATCAATTCTACAATATATATGTAATCAATCATATCCATCATATCAGAGGTGCACCACAATAATTGGACCAGATCGTGTGTCATGCAAAATGTCAGTTGGATGAGTTACACTTCTGACTCTTTGTTTTGTCTTTTTGTCTACCTTGCCTCAGGAACCCATGTGATGGAGGGGTCGGGGAGAATGGTAGTGTCAGCAGTTGGCCTCAACTCTCAGACAGGCATAATTTTTACCCTCTTGGGTGCCGGCGAGAATGACGAAGAGAAGAAGGTCAAGAAAAGTAAGAGATATCCCATGCGAAAAACCAAATTTAACAGCCTATCAAACCTGCTGTCACCAAAACAAAATGAGAGGCAGATGCCAGCTTTTCACAAGCTGCTTTCACTCTCCAGCTCTCACTGTTAATGTTCAAAACACTGGTTGTCCAAGGAAAGTTTCTGTGTGAGAAATCTAGTATGTGCAGCATTTGCAGTAAAGCTCAGGTATAAAGAGGAATATTACAGAGTTTGCGTCTAAGGACATACAGAATAAATTATTCGACTCCATTGTTCAAATATTGCAGATTGGAAATATTTGCACTTCTGTTACCAGCCCATTGTTTTTAAATGTCATTTGAAATTTTCAAATACAGTGCAAGGTCCTGTCTAGGTCACTTTGGCATTTTCTCAATGGGCACACCAATTCAATATAGGGCAGTAACAACAGACCTCTGTTGCTTAAAGGTTCTCAGTGTTGTATTTTAACATCAACAAATCATTACCACATTCATTCTGAGACATAAGTATAATTACTGAAAACAAACAAGACCATTGCTAAGAAGATTGGCAGCCTCTACACTGCATTTTACATTGCCACAGATTTGGTGGGAAATCCTCTGGATTGCTTTATGGCATTGCTTTACGGTTCTTCCAACGTAAACCAAGCTAAAGCTTCCAGAGTTCCTCACAATGGAAGATGGTGGAAGGAGTGAAAGGAAGATGGAAAAATCACTTCCAACATCTTTTTCCTCTTCAGTAAAGTCAAAGACACCAGGGAGTGGGAACTGGGAAATGTGGTCTTAATTTGGACAAACACCAGCACTAGCAATACCACTGGTGTGAGATAGAGGCTACCAATTGTTTTGACCATGGTCTCATTTGCTTACAGTAATTATACCAAGGTAGCACTTATTAAGTAATTTGACAATGATAAATTGATGTTTAAAAACGCTACATGTAGCACCTTTAACAAAATTTTTTTTACTTTTCATTTTCTTTCTCCCATTGTCTACCTCCTGTGGTTACTTCAAGTATATAACGTTTTGAGGTGTAATCCCTTAAATTACAAAGTGAAGCTGCCCCACCCTTTACTGGTCCACCTAATGTCACAGACCAGCCCAAAAAAACACAATAGCAGGCATCTACTATAGATCTCTTTCGCTTTTGTTTTGCTTGTGGTCCATGCTAACCCCGTATTTTTTGTTTTTATTTGTTTGTTTCTGTTTGGTAATGTGTTTTTATTGGCTAAGGTTTGACTTCCTCAGGCATTCATTCTGAATTGGCTGAATGTGTCAGCTCAGTGGAGAGAGAATGTCAGCTTTTCTTTTTGGCCTCAATGCATTGTGTGCTTTATAAAACAAAGCCACTAATCAATCCCTAATGACCCTGTGGAGCACCATCATGATCTTAATGCCAAAGATGAGGTTTCCAATTTAGTAGACTTAAGTAGATAAAGAGCCGGACAGCAGGTAGAACAACTCAAAAGTTACCAGCATTCACAGACATACCACACACACACACACACACACACACACACACACACAAAAAATTGGACTAGTTGTCTGTTCTGTCCTGGTTACAGCAGAGACACAGAACAGACTTTGCTGTTGCACATGGCTGAATCAGCCCCCCCAACACACACACATGCACGCACAGTCACACACACCCAAGCACTTGCTCACGCATCACACCCATTAGTTATTATTCAAGCATTAGAAGTTCCATTAACATGCAAAACACACAACGCAAACACTTACACACACACACACACAAACACAGAAGTGAGGAAAAAACAGTGCAGCAGTATAGGCTCTTTCTGTCATCAGAAATTATTGTCTGAATGTCAAGACGTGTGTGTGTGTGTGTGCGCGTGTGTGTGTGCGTGTGCGTGCATGTGTGTACGTGTGTGTGTACGCACACGTGTGCTGTGTGCTGTGGTGCCTCCCATTTGTCGGTTTGTGTTGTGTTTGACCTTGCCAAACCTCCTTTCACAATAAAAGTGCAGTGCTATTGCATTACTTTTTTGTGAATCACTAGGTAAGCTACAGCTCCATACACTGTAGTGTCACAGTAAAACATGTAGGCCTAACGGCTGATGGTTGCTTCCCAATCCCAACTGGAAACCAGTAAGTGCTCTCTCTCTCTCCTCCGATGGCCCATTCCTGCCCACAGCGCACACAAAACACACATGTGGATTTCTCTTAGTTTTTACCCTTTATGTTTTCCCTCAGTTTTATTATGATTTTCTTCTTTCCGTTGAGCCATGTTATCAGCATTCCGCACTCTCTCCTCTGTCCGAACAGGTAAAAAACAAGGACCCCCCGAAAATCGCAACAAAGGTAACCCCTCCATCCAACCATCCATCCATCCCTCCCTCCTCTCAGCTCCCTCCATCCCTTTACCCTCCTCCA
>CABFOQ010050366.1:0-11790 GCA_900660455.1 Gephyroberyx darwinii | reverse complement strand
GACTTAATTCAAATGATAATGTAAACTTGAAGATGAAAATGCAATTCCACAATAGCATTATAATTTTCCACATATGTATGTATTATTTGAGTCAAAATGAAAATGAAAATGCAATAATCCAATTTGCATTTGCATTTTCACATACTAATATAGGCGTTCTATGACAATATTAAAATGAAAATGGAAAGGCTGTTTGACATTTCATTTTCAAAGACTTAACCTGCTCTACAATGGACAATATCCAAATGCGATGAGTGAAACCCCGCCCCCAGGCTGTTGCAATTGCATTTGCATTTCATCACGCACTTTTAGGGACACAATGAAAATGAAAATGCAATCTGTCAGTCCTCTCATCAAGGCGGGTCTTCAGTTAGGACGTCACTTCCTCGTTCAGTGACTACTCCGCTGTTCCTGGACCAGCTTTAAGTGCCAACTGGAAGTAGCGGTGTTTGTCTATGGACTCAGTTAACTCTCAATGTTCACAAATAAATACAACACGATTTATATATAAATGACTCTCTAAATGTAGAAGAGGCGGCTTTGGCATTGTTTCATGAACTGGGTGAATCTGATGGTGGACGTTGCAGTATGTGTTTCCCAGTGGGACCTTAGAGGGAGTATGTAGTGAGGCTCATTGTAGTGCATTCTCTCGGTAATATTTCCACTTTTTAACCTTTGATAAAATCATAATTAGCCATGAGTTCTCTACAGTTCCACTGTAATGCCTATGGGTCACTTTAAGTTGATATTTTTCAGCACTGGTACAGTAAAAACGTTTCATATTTCATGAGAGTATAGATATGGATGTCCTGAGTGAGAATACAAATTATGATTTTATTAAAGGTTAAAGATTGGAAATTTTACCGAGAGAATGCACTACAATGAGCCTATGGGTGAGCAATGGTACAGTTAAAAACGTGTCATATTTCAGTAGTAGTAGTAGGAATACAGTGGGGCAAAGACGGGGATTGTTTTAAAGTAATTCAGAGATTTGTGTTTTCATTTTTTCCAGGCACGTTCTTGGTCACATTTTCGTTTTTTTCTGACAAGCACACCTTCTGTGAATATTTTTTATTATATTAAGAACAATAATAAACAGTTTTAGATTGACTCTGCCTCTGTTTTACCCCTAGACTGCGTCGCTTCACTGTCTTTGTGCTGACAAGGCGTTTTTACCGTAATTACACCTAGTAGACGCGCAACACAATGGTTCGGCTCACGGGCGGCTGATTTGACCATAGACATATATATGCATAGACGACGCATTGACTGCTTCGGCCCGTTGCAACGATACGTCAACGTCGCCGCCATATATGTATATGACATGTATATATGTCTATGGATTTGACCACGGAGTTGCGAGTGACAGCTAGCTTGACCGCAGTCATATACGTCCACTTTCCTTTCAAACATCAGCGTCACATGACCAATGGTGCATAACTTGATTGGCTGGATGTTGGTTCGATTAGAGACAGAATCGATTGCTTATCCCTTATCCTTCGCATCCCGGATGTTTCATCTGAATTTGGCCTATCGAATCTGAGCAACCTGAAAATATATTCTTTGAATTTTTAAAACTTGATTTTTTTAATCTGAATTTGGGAGCACTGGAAAATAAAAGTGAAAATTAGGTATTGAAAAATTGAATAGTTGAAAAATTCATTGCTAGATATTTGAAGAGTTGAATTCAGAGGCAGAAAAATTCAGACATAATTTCAATGCAAAAAAATTCAGTGTTATAAATTCAAAGGCTTTTGTATTTCAGAATCTGATGAGACAGATTTGCTTCCATACCATCCTCCGTTGGTGTCAATCCCCCATTCTTCTAAGCTCGCTCAATGTTGGCTAATAGAGGATCTTGGCATCCCGTCATCTACAACTAGAGGGATGAACTAGCCCCGCTCATCGTTACCTGAATCTCCTTCCTCTTTGCTGGTTCATCTTTGCCCTCGGCGCCACGCCGTCCACGGCCATGAAGAACACCTTGCGTGGCTTGATGATCCTGAAGAGCACCTCCAGGTAGTGAAAGATGTCGGCGAAAATCTTCTCCTCGGAGATGCGAAAGTGGACGTCTTCGTCGTTGGGATGGGAACACTGGTGGATGATCCCGTTCATGTCCAGATAGAGGTTGTCAAACTCTGGGATCTGAAGGCCAGCGAGGGGGAAAGAACAGAGAGAGAACTGCGATGAGGCCATTGCTAATGGAGCGTACATATGCACCAAAAAGTGATGAGAGTACTTTGTCCAAAAGCTTCAACATTCAACAACAAACAAAAACTGATGTCTGATGTAAAATTTCATGACTTTTCTGTGACTTTTCATAAGTAAGTCAGAGTGCTTCTATGACCTAAACATTGTATTCGTTCCTGGTTTGTTGCCTGTGTTTTTCAGCTCAGAAAGTGCTAAAGGATTGTAAGGGGTAAACGGAGAAAAGCAGCTGAAAAGTACTATTTACTGCAGTGAATGTGTGTAGGAATAGTTACATTTCCCTTCTATTATTCATGTCACTAGAGGTCAGAGCAATGACAGAATGTATAAGTCTATTCTGATCTGATACTTAATTCATCCATTCACTCACACACTAACAGTATAGACAGCTATAACACTAACACTAAAGTCCATTCCCGAGCAGTCAATCATTACACCATTATGTGTCATCTGAGACTGACCACCGCCACCAACTTAAAACTCACAAAGCACAATGACGGCAAAGCAGCTGATGTCAAGAAGCTCACTGGTTTCTATTCACCTCTACTAGCGTAAAGTTAGTTAGCTGACTGTGGGAGGTTGATTGTTGTGCAGAATGTTCTTGCCCAAACAAAGCCCAAAACAACCCAGTGTGTGTGAATGTAACAATTACATTCACGTTAACCTGTTCTTTAATGTGTATAACGTTAATTTGATTAGAACTCAAATGTATTAAATGACGTTACGCGGTTCTGTTCCGCAAAGAATGGAGTCAAAAGTGTCTGGACACAAGAGTCTCTTGAAGAGACCTGCTGCTGGGCACTAGTTACGTGGAATAAAACTCCACCGGCCCGCTATATTTAGCTTGTTGATAGCCGAGCTAAGCTAAGCTAACCCCGCTAGCTAAGCTAATGCTGGTGCTATCACTATCAGGAACACCGGAGCTGCGTTGCTAATGGTAGTGATCCTACCTGATGTTCCTTGACAACTTCACTGAGGCAAGGGTATCGCTCTGAAATCCATCGGTAAAATTTCGGCACTCCCATCTTCACCGCAAAACTCTCAGCCTTCGGATCAAATTAGTACAAAATCAAAAGAGGCCAAGGATATTTTGGTAACATGAGAAGTTGCTTTTAGCTACGGAATCCGGTTTTGTTTCCAGCGGCGGCGAACTGGCTAGTTGTCCCTGGTCCGGTCGTTAAAACATTCCGCCGCCACCCGGAAGGCTAAAACGAGCGGACTACGTTTTAACGTTGAACAAACTGTATTGGGAGTACTTTCACTGCTGTACAAACTAGGACTACATAAACTACATTTTTCAGTAGTTCGATGGTAATGTAACTAAATTTAAATGTGGGTAGTGTTTTTAATAGTTTAATACTTTTGAGGCATAGTTAAATACTGTAATGACCAAATGTATTTAGCTATAAAATAAATCAGATGTTACAAAGACTTATTGATTTATTCGGGGGTATTTGAACTTTACATACAACACAAAGTCCACTTTTTTCTGCAAAGAAAAATTATGCCCAAATTGTGTTGTTTGATTTAGATTGTAGTCTCTGGAGTGAAAATATAGTAGTTGTGGACATTACATCCAAAACAAAGTTAACTTTCCTTGCATTTCTACCTCTGATGAACCCTTAACATCCTAATCAGTGGCATTTTTGCAGGCAAGGGATTTTGTATTATATGACATTGTTGATGTAGATCTCACTAGAGAAGTAGAACTGAAAAACACACAATTTGAAGGCCTTTCAATGCCTTGAATTTGTATTACACAATATAAGACATTTCAAAGACCTATGGACAACCTGTTCTAGCATTGGGGGTTGTACATTTCTGTGCATATGTAGTAATTTACTGGTAATTGTACTTGTAGATTTCAGAAATGAAGCGACCTGCTATCGTCCTGGTCATCTATTTGTGGTATAAGGGCGACACCTAGTGGCTAATTGCTGTTTCAACTAATAAGGACCTGTGTGACCTGCTTTGAGATTCGAGATTTAAGTTTGCCATTTCAACAAAAGTTGCAAGGAATATGACACTAATAAATACACCACCACCAGAAGAATCTAATATATTGTAAGTCAAATAAACCCCCCCCCCCCAAAAAAACTCTAACTGACACACATTTTCTTTCCAAATAATTTATTCAGGTATACAAATACAAAACACCTCTCTGTCATTTATCATAAAATAGGTAGGTCTTGGCGGTCTCTAGCAAATCATCTCCATTTCGACTGTTGCTGTGTCAGTGTCGTTGCCAACATGCATCACCACTTCATAGAAAATGACAGCAGTTTGACTGAAGTTACACTGCAGCTCAAATCAGATTTTCACCTATGTGACGAGTCATTTCGTTGCCATCTGTGGTTCTTCCCCGTTGGAACAGCAACGAAAACCTCAGATCACACAAGCGAAAATGTCTGAGTTGATCTGGCAGTGTAGATCGAGCCTTGGGGGGTTACACGAAAATTTCTGTGATCAAAGACAGACATGTTGTATTTCATTTTGTTCTAAAAAGCTCAGAAATATTGGAGCGCAGAGTGAAATGTCTCAACAGTCCCATAATCCCGTTGGTCTTTCTTGTGCACTGGTTTCCAAATGCTCCTTTACAGTACCTCACATTCTAGACACTAAGCCGTGAAATAAACTGACGATTTGCTTGACAGAACGAAATTCAAGTCCTATTTATTAAAACTGGTCTCTGGCAATCTGCAAAAAAAACAACAAAGACAAAAGATGAGGGGTAAACAAACAACGAGGAAAAAAAACAGGAGGTTGACAGACACTGAGAGGCGGGGCTTAAGAAGCTTTACGTAAAGACAGGTTATTTTTGCATTTCATTTTGTCTTGTGCTTTGGCCTTTTAAAAAGTAAATGCAACATACTAGTAGCTTTTGGCTAGATGTACACATGAGAGCCATACCTTGATTAAAAAGGTTTTGATTTGACCTAAATATCATAACGAGATGTTCTATTGTAGTCGATATAACTTTATTCAAAAGAAACAAAAATGCTTTCAAAACACTCTTCTTCCATTTTGTGCCGAAACCAGGTCCTCGTTTTTTTTGCTGCGAACAAGTCAGCACAGCTCCTACTGTACCGACGTACTGGTCCAAGTCTGTTTGCTGTCCCAAAAGTAAGTAAATATGTAGCTCATTAAAATCAGGCGGCTTCCGTTTATTTCAGCTCTCCCGGTGTTGGTCGGGCTTCCTTTTAAAAAAACGTCTGCCGGTGACTACTAAATCCACCAGGCAGCCTGGGCTCTCCCAGTGTCGGACCGATTCTCTACTAAACCGACAAGAGGCTGGCCGACGTTCTTCGCACACGTTGACGATGCGATGGGCCTTCAGACGAGCTCAAGTACCTGTGTAGAGAGAAAGGAAAAATATTTGAACTGGCAAAACTGCACCAAAAAAAAAAACAACTAAACATTCACTGCATGGTGAAAAAAATAAAACTCCTAATAACTGTATTGAAGAGATTATTTTAAGGCCTTAAATCAGATACGTTATTTTAAGATTTTTCCAGACTTTTTAAGGACCCATGCCCTGACCTCTATTACCATGGTTCCCAAGTGCTCAAAACGAGCAACTACAAAAGGTTGCATTTCCTGAGGGACTCGTGGACATGGTTGCAGAGTTAAGTTTGTATGAATAGTACAGATTCAAAACACAAACCTTGATTGTTCCTTGACTGTTTGCGGCAATCAGCACATTTGACTCCTGAGACACGGTGGCATGAATAAAAGACAAAAAGGGTAATTTAATAAACTGCATGTAACTGCTGAATATTTCATTTGCTATGAGGAAATAAAACCAATTGGTTGACAAAAAAGAAAATTCCAGCAATTCTGTGACATCCCGATATCAGGCTGGGGAACTGCCACCGCATGTAACAGAATATCATTTCTGGTTGGCATCTCACCTCTTTCGGCAAGGCAATGACTAACCTGTTGGTGTAGTCTTCCTTCTAGTATTGTCATATATCGTTCTATTTAACTGCAACATAATAATAATGATGATATTAGTGTGAGGTAATCTCACCCCGTCGGGCAGGGCCCTCCAGCAGACAGCGCTGACAAACTCGTTGGTGTCGTCCTCTTTCTTGTCCTTGTCCAGGACACTCTTCACCGTGTCAAACTTGAATGTCAAGAGGGTCTTGGAAAGGCCTTTGTAGTAAAGGTACAGGGAATTGTTCTCACTGCCTACACACACACACAAAGAGATGATAGATGATTTTTTTTGTGTGCTGTGATACCCCATCACGGTTGAACGAATGCAGAGGGAAACGTCGCATCGCCAATCCGTTCACAACACAGCACAGGATATTCGTTTTCTGAGCCGACTCTTACCACACGCCACGTAGTCTCCATTGGAAGCCAGGCCTACAAAGTTCTTCTCGTTGATGTGGCCCTTGAAGGAGCGCAGACAGTGGGGTTTGTTGACGTTCCACAGCTTCAGCTGGCTGTCTGTTGAGCTGACACACAAATGGTATAAACGTATAATGGGGCAAGTAAGTCGTTTGGGTTGAGTGCTCCTTTACAATGACTTTTCACTCTCACCTGTTAGCACAGATACTTCTAAAGGAATGAATGAAGGAATGGTCAACGGCTAAATATGACAAAACAGACCCAGATAGTATTTCATTCTGTGCCCAGGGTCATACTGAATCAAGGAGTGATTACATGCCAGCAGATTCCCAGGACAGCTTATGTAAGAGGTGGACTACTCCAGAATTTCTATGGATGAAAATGTCCTACAAAAGTGAAATATTCATATAAAATGTATTAGCAACTGTATCTTCTTCTATTCAGACAAGTAAAAAGCTTGACAGTGATCAAGGTAAGATAGTTATTATCCTAATAGGAATCTCCGTTGAAAAAAAAACAACAAACAAACAAAACAATCTCATTCCTGACGTAATCCACGATACTCTGGATTCCTTGAAGACTTTCTGTTTCTGCCAAATTATTTCCTGAAATCCCTGTTCTAAATGAGGAGGATTTCACTTACGCAGATACAATTTCCTCTCCGTTGACAAACTTGGCGTAGGAGACAGCCTTCCTGTGGCCTTTGAACACCATGATTGGCTGCTTAGTGTTGCGTAGGTCGTAATAGTGGACACAGTGGTCTATGGGCAAAAGAAAAAATACAGTGCTGGTATGTATTCAGTCTAATGCTAGAAAGGTAAAAAACCTTAACCTTCATCTTACCTGCACAGCCAAAGGCCAGGTGATACCTGGATGTCGGACTGAATTTAACACAGCAGACGTTGGCCTTGGCCTCGATGCTGGCCACTGAGTTGTCAAGGTTAGTCGACCATAACTTCACTGAAAAAGAAACAAAAGCATAAGCGGGCATGGAGGCGTGTGAAAAATCATATCCCAGTATATATGTAACCAGTGATTACCAAACTCATGTCTCACACTGAAATTCTCTGATATCAAGTTGGACAACTTGAGCTCACATCTTCATTCAAGTCATTCAATCTTGTATTTAGTTTTAAAATCTCAACTGTCTTAAGGGGAAATTCTCTTCCCTATTTCAAGATATTGTCAAATCATGAAAAATGTTGCCTGCATGAATGAAAAAAAAAAATCAGATCATATCATCGAATCAGTGACAGGGAACTGCAAACATTTCATGCCCCAGGAGTTACCTTTAGCGTCATCAGAACCAGAGGCTAAGAGCTTGGGATCCATCAGATTGAAGTCAACGCTCCAACACCGTTTTTCATGCTCCTGGAGAGAAAACAGTATATACCTTAACAAAGTGTAATGCAAGGCAATCTATTTGGTCGAAGACACATTCCTCCCGTGCTGACAATTCCTACAGAGCACAAGAATCGGACTCCTAATAGTGTAAAAGCCCGTGCTCTCGGACCCGGGCATCATACCTGGTAGACTTTAGACCTCTGGCCGGTGAATCCATCCCACAGGATGACCGTACCCTCGTAGTCACTGCTGGCTAACAGGTTCTTGTGGTAGCTGCTCCAGCTGATACAGCTAGGATAAACATGGTTGAGGTCAATTAATTTCATCAAGTCCCTTATACATATTCTCCAATATGTCATTGCACACATTAAAAAAAGAAAAACTTTAAAAAATGGATCAGATCCATTTGACAACTTTAAGCATGCCACAGTGCAAGGTGCCCAAACATAAACACCTTCTCATAGAGCACGCTGCATTGTGGGATGGCCTGGGAGGACTGAAAGATCCACTGGGAAGGATCACATCCCGTACCTGATTTTGGAGTTGCAGGTCATTTCGTTAACGGGGTAGTGGATGTCCACCGCGTCCTGGATCACGGTGCCATACTCAAACACCTTGATCTTCTTGGTCACACCGGCGATGGCGAAGTAGTCACAGTCCCGGTCAAACTCAATACTGAAACACAGAGGTGGGAAGGCAGGATCATTTCATTAGTAGGGGGTTTTAAGCAGATGGCACGAGGGATCGTGACACCAGATCCTGTGTACTGGTTGACAGTTAGCACAATTGATGTAATCAGAATTTATAGGACAAAATGACAAAATACAATGAGTGTACAAGCTATAAGGATCCTCTACTCTTTCCATGAAATAATCCAGGTGAAAGCTCTGATCTCTCATGCATGGTATACAAGATGTGGTTTATGGTCACTTGTGGTCCAACCAATCCATATTTATTTTTTAGTTAAATAATGGGCAAATTGGTAGCAACAGCTGCTGCATCAGAATTTGTTGCGTTTTGATCATCTTCATGGCGCCAGGCAAATTCCTGTCAGTCTGCCTGTTCTTTACACAGCAGCATCTTATTAATAAGTAAAAAATATCTATTATTGTGAAAAATGTAACTATATAATACATAGTATATACAACTCCTACAATTGTGTCCACGTATTCAGAAAAGTGCCATCGCTATGAATGCACCGCAGGACTGGAAACAATCTGCACTTGTTCACAACCCTGTGAAATATTACCACCTGGACCTTTTAAAACCAGATGCAGCATATCGATGGCCGACTGCATACCTGGAGACGATACTGGAGCCGTTGTAGAGGTCGCTGGCGTAGGAGAGGGTGGCCAGCGGCCGCACAGAGTTGTAACGGGTGAACTTGGACAGGCACTCCATGAAATCATCCAGCTGGTTCAGGTTCCTGCTTTCCTCTGAAGGCAGCACACCGGACACACAGTTTTAAAATACCACTCACAAGGAGGGATTGTGGACCACTGGGTCAGATTTCACGGGACTGACAATGATATATTGATGTTTAAAAACCCTACATGCAGCTTGGGATTGCCTACAAGACACCTAACACCTAAATTTCAAAATAACCATTGATCATGGATATTGACTGATAATCAGAGGAAAAAGTAAGGACATTTTATCCAAAAAAAAATGACAAAAACAACCCTTGAACAAAAGACAGCTGTCGGACCGCGGACATGTCAAGTCTAATCGCTTTTCCAACTGTGAACTTGCACTGTCAAGACTAACTCCAACCAATCAGGAGAATAAACATGTGGCCGTCATTCGTTTAGTACCTGTGATGCGGGACATTTTGTTGGAGAAGTAGCACTGCTCCAGATCCTCAAAGTGGGCCGTCAGCCTCTTCCTCCTTGACGCCAGGGTGCTGTTGTACCACGTCTGTCTTTTACCCTGATGAAGACATTTCAGACGGTTAAAGGTACAAGTCAAACTGAAGGTCTGGTCATGTAAGGGTTTGTGGTATGAATAGGTAAAAACAAATGTCATCACATTACACATTTACCTGTATATATAGTCTCAGATAAAAAAAAAAGCCAAGAGTGGTTACCTGACTTACCTGGGCCGTTCCACCAAACCCTGGAGGCTGGCTGTACTCTGGGGGGTCCATAATACTACTACTGCTAAACAAACCAAAACAAACAAGGAGTGATTTGTCACTGCATGTTTTTTTCCAGGATTTTCCGTGGCAGTTGTGCTGCAATGGACCATATGAGAAGGAGTGACATATGGCATGAGTCATACTGGAGTCCAGAGTATTTTAAATATAGGTATATGCCTTAGTTCAGCTGGGTAGCTGCCTCATAAACACATTAGTTGGCTACACAATTTCATCAATAAGCAGATTAATACCAGCACTATGGATGGAACTACTATTTTGGGAAACACAGCAGCAGATAAACTTTGGTTGGTGTGTGATGGAAGCAGCATTGCAGGTAGAGGTACCACAGAGATCAGCTGTACCTGGGTGCGGGTGAGGGAGCCTCGACATTGGGCACTGTACACTCTGCCTCCATCAGCGGTGAGTACAGCCCACTCATTTCCTAGAAAAAACACAAAGAAATTATTTATTTATTTATTTGGTGTTAAAAATGACTCTGATATGCATACAACGTTGATTCGGGGGACATTGTCTGAAAATGGAGATGGGTGACATGGACCTCAGTGCCGAAAGGGATTGCAAGGGGATGTCGATTAGGCTCTGCGTCCTTTACCTCAACGCGCTTGATGTCCTCTTCAAGAAAGTTGAGCTCCTTCTGTAGCTGCTCCAGTTGCTGATGATGGAAGAACAAAGAGCCGGACACAAAGATCACATATGTATCTGGCACAAACAGGAACACGGTACAAGGTTTGTTTGTTCCCACTGTGGCAGGAATGACATTTTCCATGACTTTCCAAAACTAAGTCCATGACCTAAATATTTTATTCCTTCCTGGTTTGTTATCATTTACCGTTATATCCATTTCTCTATAAAAGGGCCAAACAGCCTGGTTTCAAAGGTGTGAAACAAATTGTAAAATACATCCTGTAATGTGACCCATTTGTAAAATTCCCCGATATTCAATGTCTGCAAGTACTGTAGATTTGAAAGCACTACTAGCAAGACAACAACGTACCTCTCTCTTGTTCCTCCTGGCTTCTTTAAGGAATTCCAAGAGGATTTGTCTCTGGGCCGCTTGGGATTCCTAGTGGAGAGACAGTCACGGTCCATAATCACAACTACAATTGAAGCTGCAGAATACCTGGTGATCTTCTTGACCCTATTGGCTAGACGATATTGATATTATGATATTACTTCGTTGGAAGTCATCCTCTCCTCCATCCCATGAGGCTTGTTCTTCATTTTAGTAAATTAGAAAAGATTAAACATACACTGCGTGGGTCTACGGTTAAATTTTTCAAAATATGGCAACCCCTCTTTGACCATATAGAGACATTGCAGTTCCAGAGTGTTCCTCAGTGAAGCTGGCTGTCTGTTGGTTGTTTTCAGTATTTTTCTTTTATTCTTGCTCCTCTAATTAACCAATACTAATCTGTAATCTATAGCACTATATATATATATATATATATATATATATCTTAAGTTTGCAGTTGGGCAAGCTTGTGCCATCTCCCTGGTGGCATTATGTGGTATTAAATGTGAAGCAGATCAGGTATGATCTGACTGCAGTGCCCAGTACCATGGGCATTTAATTGGAGTTGGACCCCCCTTTGCAGTTATAACAGCCACCACTCTCTTCTGGGAAGGCTTTCCACAAGCTTTTGGAGTGTGTTTGTGGGAATTTGTGCCCATTCAGCCAAAAGAGCATTTGTGAGGCAGTGATATTGGACGAGAAGGCCTGGCTC
>CABFOQ010050365.1:0-10736 GCA_900660455.1 Gephyroberyx darwinii | reverse complement strand
TGCAGGGTGGAATAGTAGTTCCAATAGTGTGTTCAGCCGAACCTGGCCATACAGTCGTGTGTACAGGGAGTACAGTAGGGGGCTGAGGACGCAACCCTGGGGGGATCCTGTGTTCAGGGTGAGGGGGTTGGAGATGTGTCTGCCCACCCTGACCACCTGGGGCCTAGCGGTCAGGAAGTCCAGGATCCAGGCACACAGGGGGGTGTTAAGTCCCAGCTCAATCAACTTGCCAGCCAGTCTTGTGGGGACTATGGTGTTGAAAGCTGAACTATAACCAATGAACAGCAGTCTCACATAGCCCCCCATCCGGCTGTCAAGATGAGAGAGTGTAGTGTGCAGTACCTGAGAGACTGCATCATCTGTGGATCTGTTTGGCCGATAAGCAAACTGCAGCGGGTCCATGGAGCAAGGGAGGAAGGCACAGATGTAATCCTTTATCAGCTTCTCGAAGCATTTCATGACCACTGAGGTGAGGGCCACCGGTCGGTAGTCATTCAAGCATGCTGGAGAAGCATTCTTAGGCACAGGGACAATAGTGGATCCCTTGAAGCAGGTGGGGACCACGGACTCAGCCAGGGAGAGGCTGAATATTGTGGTGAACACTGGAGCTACCTGGTTAGCACAGGTCTTCAGTACTTGCCCAGATATGCCAGATATACTTGCCCAGATATGCCAGATATGCAGCTTTCCTGGTGTTCACCCTCATCAGAGCCCTCCTCACACTGTGCTCAGTCACAGAGAGTAAGTGCTCATCCCTAGCGATGGAACTCACTTCAGCTACGCTAACAGTGTTATTGTTAGCCTGCAAGCTAGCGATGTTGTTGCTAACCTCAAACCGTGCATAAAATGAGTTCAGGTTGTCAGCTAGGGATACGTCGGCAGTCACAGTTGAAGGGGGTCTGCCCTGGTAAGGTCCCAGACAGGCCATGGCAAGTAGTAGCTACTGACCTGTTCACATGGGGGGCGAGTTCAGCAAGGTGACAGCTGAGGGGAAGGAGCTGTTCCTGAGCCTGCTGGCCACCAGAGTTCACAAGAATCTGAGGAGACAGGTGGACTTTCTTCAGTCTCCTCAGGAAGAAGAGATGCTGGTCAGCCTTCTTGACCAGGGTCGAGGTGTTGAGGGTCCAAGAGAGGTCTTCGGAGATGTGGACGCCCAGAAACTCAAAGCTGGCAACACGCTCGACCTCCGTCCCGTTGATGCGGATGGGGTGTGTGTGTCAGCTTTGGACTTCCTGAAGTCCACAATGAGCTCCTTGGTCTTCCTGGTGTTGAGGTCCAGGTTGTTGTCAGCGCACCACGCCACCAGGTGCTGGACCGCCTCCCTGTAGGCTGACTCATCATTGTTGTTGATGAGGCCAACCACCGTTGTGTCATCTGCAAACTTGATAATAGTGTTGGAACCATGTACAGGTGTGCAGTCGTAGATGAAGAGGGAGTAGAGGAGAGGACTCAGCACACAGCCCTGTGGGGTGTTCAGGGTGAGGGTTGAGGAGGTGTGGTTGTCTAACCTAACATACTGGGGTCTGTTGGTTAGGAAGTCCAGTACCCAGTTGCAGAGGGAGGTGTTGATGCCAAGGTCACCGAGTTTGGAGATCAGTTTGGAGGGGATGATGGTGTTGAATGCTGAGCTGAAGTCGCATTCTGACATAGGTGTTGTTGTTGTCCAGGTGGGAGAGGGCAGAGTGTAGTGCCATGGAGATGGCGTCCTCCATACACCTGTTCTGGCGATAGGCGAATTGGAGGGGGGTCCAGTGTGAGTGATAGGGAGGTTTTGAGGTGAGCCAGGACCAGTCTCTCGAAGCACTTCATGATGGTGGTGATGAGTGAAACAGGGCGAAAGTCATTAAGGCTCCCAGCGGTGGAGTGTTTTGGCACCAGCACGATAGAGGTAGACTTGAAGCACGTGGGGACAACTGCCTGGGCCAGTGACAGGTTGAAGATGTCAGTCAGGACCTCAGACAGCTGTCCAGCACAGACCCTGAGCACGCGTCCAGAGATGCCATCAGGGCCAGCAGCCTTGCGTGAGTTAGTCCGACTCAGTGCAGCACACACGTCAGTGGGGGAGAGTGTGAAAGGCTGGTGGTCAGTGGGGAGCACAGCCTTGATGGCCGTCTCCTGGTTGTCCCTGTCAAAGCGGGCATAAAAGTTATTGGGCTCATCAGGGAGGGAGGTGTCTCTGGTTGGGGGGGAGGTGTTGGTTGGCTAGGGTTAGGGTGTGCCTTGCCACATGCGTCGGGGGTTGGAGTTGTTGTTGAAGTGCTCCTCAATCTTCAGCTTGTGGCTGTGCTTGGCCCTCTTGATGCCCCTCTTCAGGTTAGCCCTGCATGAACTGTAGGCCTGCGCGTCACCTGACCTGAATGTGGTGTCTCGTGCTTTCAGCAGCAGGCAGACCTCTCTGTTCATCCACAGCTTCTGATTTGGGAACATTGTGATCTGTTTGGTGGTGGTAACAATACTGATGTTAGTGTTGATATAGTCCAGAACAGAGGAGGCATAAATATCAATGTCCGTGTGGGAGTCCAGGGTGGCCTGAGTGGCAAACATACTCCAGTCTGTGTCTTCAAACCGCTGCTGTAGTACAGAGTCTGTTCCCTCTGGCCACACTTTAACTGTCCTCACTGTGGGTTTCACACGTTTGATAAGTGGTGAGTACTTGGGGACAACGAACAATCAGAGGTGATCAGACTGTCCTAGGTGGGGGAGGGGAATGTATGCCTCCGCCATGTTGGTGTACACATGGTCCAAGGTCTTGTCTCCTCTGGTGGGGCAGGAGACATGCTGGTGGAATTTGGGGAGTACAGTCTTCAGGTTTGAGTGGTTGAAGTCACCTGCAACAATAAAGGCTGCCTCTGGATGTTTGGTCTGTTGCTTGCTAATGGCAGCATGCAGTTCTTTCATTGCAAGCTTAGCATCAGCATCCGGGGGGATATAAGCTACAGTCACAACAGAAGATGTAAACTCTCTGGGCAGATAGAAAGGTCTACACTTAACCATAAGAAACTCAAGGTTAGCAGAGCAATGACTCTCCATTATGGCAGTGTCCGTGTACCAAGCTTTGTTTACATAAATGCACAGACCCCCGCCTCTGGTCTTACTGGAGTCATCAGCTGTTCTGTCTGCCCGGAGGACACAGCACCCCGTTAGCTCAATGGCACTATCGGGGACGCCACTGTTGAGCCATTTCATTGTGGGTCTACAAACCACATGGCTAATGCGCCTATGTCCAGCTGCTTCTTTGACATGTAATTCATGTGGTAAAAAGGTCCGTAAGTCAACTACAAGGGAGGTTATTGTACCAGAGTTAAACGTTCTGTACACGAATAAAGGTCAATCCATTGTTAAAATACACTGCACCATTGAAACTGAGGCCCCTGCAGGGAATACATGCAGTTTAGATCTAATCGTGGGTACAGGCTCAAGCGTGTACCAGAAATACTCACCTGAATGCAAGTTAACTGAGCCTCAGAGCAGACCAGTTACCTACTAAAAGGATTTATACTTGATGACACTGTGAAACCAGTACAACAAGAGCTATGTAGACTACCATTATGTGTACATGAAGAAGTGTCAGCTGAGATAAAGAAGCTACTACAGGCTGGGGTAATAGAAAAAGTAGATGCTTCGCCCTGGGTATCCCCAGACTTGTGCATGTGCGTAGATCTAAGACAGCCGAGCAAGTTAGTTATTATGGTTATCCTTTGCCACACATGGAGGGGCAAATATGGGGGGCAACAATCTTTTCACAAAAAGACAGTGTGTACCACAAGCTCCTGTTACATGGACAGATCATGCTGAACAGACTATGCTAGCTAATAGCCAAGCCCTTGCGCATTTTGATCCTTACTTGATGGTGTATTAACACAAACACAGTCTGATAATACCGAGCGCCCTATTGCATTTGCTTCCTGTACCCTTTCACCTACCGAGTGCAAGTACTCCACAGTTGAGAAAGAAGCCTTGGCTTGTGTATGGGCAGTTGAAAGGTGGTGAACCCACCTTTGGGGTTGACGTTTTACGTTCATTGCTGATAATCAAGCATTGACAACCCTCCTTGCTGCTAAAGGGATGAACAGAGCGGGTATGAGAATAGCCTGTTGGTCAGCGAGTATTCTATGTTACCAGTACAACGTCACATATTGTTCGTCGGGAAGATCAACGTTATATCCGATTGCTTGTCATGACTTACCAGTGCCTACTGCCCATGATGATATTGATCCAGAACCGGAGATTATTGCCGAAATATCTCCCGCGTTAACTGCTGTACCTGTATCAGACCTGAAAGCTGCCTGTGAAACATTCCCGGAGCTATCCAAGCTGCGCACACAGATTTCACATGTGGCCTAAAACTAAGAAAGAAGTGACACCTGAGCTTGCTGCTTATTTCCTACTCAGAGATTAACTTTCTACAGACAATGGATACGTGATGAGAGGGTCTTGCTTGATTGCTGTGTGCTTTGCGCCCAAGACTTATCCATTTGGCACATAAGGGACATCAAGGTATTGTGCACACCAAGCAGCGCTTGAGAGAACTGTATTGGTGGCAACTTATTGACGGTGATGTACATTCAGTCATAACTTCATGTGTTATATGCCAAAGCAGTGATAAAACTGCCAGAACTTGCCCTGCGCCATTGCAACCACTTGCATCCACCATTGCAACTGACTGAGTCAATAGCACATGAGACTCTCAGTCTCAGGGTCATGAGTTTGATCCCCACATAGTGTTAAGTACCTTTGTAAGTCACTTTGGATAAAAGCATCTGCTAAATGACTGTAATGTAATGAACTGCCTGACGAACCTTACTAGAAGGTTGCCAAAGACATTATCGGTCCTTTTGAGAAGGGGACATATGACTGACGGTTTACCATATCACTGATGGACTATTATTCTAAGTGGCCAGAGATAGCATTTACATCTAATGTAACCACTGAGACTGTTATCTCTTTCCTGAGTACTGTGAACAATAGTGAAGGAAACCCAACTGCCCTAGTGAGCGATAATGTGCCAACATTTTGTTCATTTACCTTTTCCCAATGCTTAAAAGAATAGGGGAAAAGAGGAATAAAACATATTTGTGTCTATTATCCACAAACTTAATGGCAGTGTAGAACATCTAAATAGAAGCGTCAAAGACTGTATCCAAAACGCACAGAAGTGTCAAATGCCTTGAAAACCAGAGGTGACATTCCTTCCTACGCAGTTATAGAGCTACGCCACACGCAACTAAAGGCGCTTCCCCAATCACTGAAATAAGTTGAATATTTTACCACCGCAGAAAGAAAAAGTACAAGCAGATGTCCGTGCCACTGTCACACAGAGCTAGCGCAAAATGAAAGAATACACAGACGCAAAGAGAGGTGCCAAATCTCCAAGGTTGCGGTGACAAAGTCTGAATCAGAAAGCTTATGCATGTTCACAAGGCAGATTTACTGATTTACTCACTGTCTGTGAGAAAAACAAGTCCTAGCAAATGGAATGCTGCGCACCTGACACACTATCCTGACAGTGCACAGTTGCCTATGGACATTGCTCAAAAGGAAAAGGCACTGCTAATCCAGCAGTTCACTTATTTTTTGCAACTGCACAATTATTTACCCACCTGATTCTACTTAATTACGTAAAGAGGAAGAGGAGGTTCACTTATTTTTTGCAACCGCACTAATTCCCTTTAAGCTATTTTAATGTTATTATATGCACAATTTCCTCTAAAAACATGAAATTGTTAAGATACTTTGTTTCAGTTAAGAAAAGGCTAAATTGATTAAATTAGGATCGTCATCTAAATATTTCAGTTGTTGGATTAGCAGAAGCACTGATCCTGTTAGATGCTTGTGTGAAAAACCCTCCTGCTTGGGTCAAAGACTATGTGATGAAATAACTGCAAACACTGAACTAAAGATTACTTTTGAAATGTGTACGCTATTGCTATGCTACTTATTTGAATGCTTATTATTTGCTGTAATTCAAGTTCATGCAAGTATATTCCTTCCTTCCTTATCAGGAAATTGATTGCATAATGTAATACTATTGCAGTTACCCTTATCGTCCACTAAGTGTTGCTAACCCATTCTGGGATACATGGGATGTATGCGGCTGTATCTGTCTCGTGTACAATGTGACCAGTAAAGTACACATGTTACACCCGTCTAAAGCAATACAGACTTGTAGGCGGATTGCTGCCCTTAAATAAAAAAAGAGATCGTTATTGTGTTGCACTGTTATTGTTGTTTGCATTGCACTGAGTTTACATGCTCCAATTCAGGAGAAGTGATAGCTAAAAAAAACATGGCCATGTTGAAATATTACTATGAGTATTATTTTGTATCCCTGAATGAAGTGCAGATTATTTATGGTTTATTGATTATACTGATAACATGAATGGAGTATATTTCAAAGAGAGACAGCTTGTCATATATATATATATATTCACACGTCGGACATTGAATATATTTTGATAAGAATAACTTGCTATTGAATACGAGAAATGCCACAGCAATGATATGATCTCACACTATAATTCTATTGGATGCTAAACAATGTTTGATGTTAATTGGACAATATAGATCACGCAGATAACGTTCTGATGGATTAGTCTGGTGGGCGAACTTAGCCTTCCTACCCTCTGTCAGTATGTATAAGATATATAAGACGGTAAAGTTTTGAAGGAATAAGTCTATTTGAGAGCACGTCGCCATCCTGGAATTTAGTACATAGCATACAAAACAAGACACCCACCAGCAGAAAAACAGGACAAAGGGCAAGAAAAAGGTGAGAGACTTCCACACATCTCCAAAGAGAGAGACAGACATATTGACAGAGACATGCAGGGAGAGGGGGATAAACAAAGAGGGGAATAGATAGAAAGAGACATGGTGGACAGAGAGAGAGAGATAGACAGAGAGAGGATGTGTCAGAGTGGAACCCCCACCCACACAGCGCAGTCTAACACAGGTTTGTAAAGCTGTACATCACATGTCATCTGCTACATAGAAACCTGCCTGTGGCTAAAAATGGAAAACACACTTCCTGTTGCTGTGCCATAACGAGCAATATGAGGAGTGTGTGTGTGTGTGTGTGTGTATGTGAAATATGGTCTCTGATGACCACAGCTAATAAATATGGTTTTATCATTATTTTATATGAAATGTCTGACCAGAAAATGGTCATTCCATTCCATTCCATTCCATCAGTCCAGTATGGTGTAGGAGGATTTTCCTCAACAACCTCAGGGGTGTCAGTCTGTAAAACCTCTAATGAAACCTGGCTCACCCTGCCTCAAGGAGCTGCTAACCTACGTAAAGCAATTTCATTAGTGTGGCTTCAGTGGAGAGTTTTAGTATCCCATGATGGTCTAATGCTGTTTCAGAAGCTTTTCCACCCTGACAATAATACAATTATGGGAAACACTTAATAGTTTTGGCATGAAAATGATCAAAAATAAAAAATATTGGCACAAAATACCAGTTACAAGAAGCTTCAATAAAAAAAATATGAGTATCAGCCTTCAAATAAAACAAACCTAGTTTTTTTTAAAATTCTCAGAGTGTGTGACCAAATAAATCAGAGTGTGACTGCTTCCTTACCACTGAAGGTGGCTCACTTTATGGCAGGGTAGATCACCATGGTAACCTGCATGGCTAACCTGCTTGTGTTCAGGATATCGGATCAAAATGGTTAAAAAGCCTCCTCACAAATCAACTCTCTGGAAAAATGGTGTCATTACTACTAGAGGAGCCCATGGACTTATTCAGCAATCTGTATTGCAAAAACTCCATGAACAAAAACAGATATGAACAAAAACATTGCATTCAAATCAAAACAACTGTACAGAGGGATACTATTGAATTAACAGATAGTAAGAAGGGCTCTTCATAGGGAAATGGTCTTTGCATAACAATTTATTATATTATATATTATAGCCACCGCTCTGGATGTGTCCATGTTGCATGCGATTGGCTATTTGTTACAAACCCCACCCCTTTCATGTGAACATGCTCATAGTTGGTTTGGAAAAATCCAGGGTTGATAGAGCGAGTAGATAATCACCTTTGTGAGACCGGTTATCCAGGATTGACATTGTTTGGTTTTGTGACGCCGACTATCGCAAAGAAACCCTGACTAAGTTGAACTTGCTTCATGACACAGGCTAACTTGGTTAACTTCATACACAATTATTTACCCACCTGATTCTACTTAACTACGTAAAGAGGAAGAGGAGGTTCACTTATTTTTTGCAACCACACTAATTCCCTTTAAGCTATTTTCATTTTACTACATGCACAATTTCCTCTAAAAACATGAAATTGGTAAGATACTTTGTTTCAGTTAAGAAAAGGTTAAATTGATTAAATTAGGATCGTAAATATTTCAGTTGCTAGATTAGCAGAAGCACTGTGATGTGATGTCCTGGCTCTCCAGTTAGACCATGTACTCCTAATCAGAGTCATGTTGGGTTTAATAATGAGCCATTCGCTGTTAGAATGCCAGTGTACTGGGGGGAAAAAACTCCTATCTCCAATAAGCCGACTTTTCAAGAATTTAGGAATGTCATGCACTGAACACAGTTTACAATGCATATTTGCTGTGTTTTCTTCAACTGAGGGATGGTTCCAATTAAAATGGAAATACTAAATGCAAAATATTGGAAAAACTAAATACAGTACAATATCAGATAGAGGCCTAGCAGCCAGCAGGAAGACAAAGAGGATCTTGAGAAAATATTGAAAAAAGAGAAGAGAGTGAAGAGTAAAGGGTGGGTGGGTGGTCGATGGGCCAGATGTCAACTCTCATCAGTACCACTGTCCTCTCAAGTGTGACATAATGTTTTGACCCAAATAAGGGATTCTGGATCCCCTTTCAGTCTAATATGAAAATGAAAAGGGTTGTAAAATAATTGCCTTTAACTACGCCCAATACTAACATTGACTGTTTTTGCTTTCCTCTATTATGAATTTCTTTAATTGCTGAGGCAGATTCTGATGGGTTTTAAGGGTGGAATGAAGAAAAAAAAATAGGCATACTTAGCTTAGCATTCCAGCATTTTTCCCTTTGTGACCCGAGGATAACGACTTAACATCCACACCATGGTTGTAAGCAAAATATATTTTTTTATTTCAGTATTGTGGTAAAATGTGTCATATCTTCATCATGTGTTGTATGTCTATCGTATGTCTAGACAGTGAGTGTGATGTGTAAAAGCAGATCCAGCACAGGTTGATCATTAGCCTGCAGGTGGCACCATCTCTGCACACAGCTTGCAGATTTGAAGGCCTTCCAGTCCACACCAACACCAATTTAACCTAATAGTTTTTTTATTGTATGCTATTGAAAACACTGTGCTTAAACATTGGCATTTACTTTCCCCTGACCCTGCCCTTAGTCAACCAATTTCAAGACCTGCCCCCCTCTTTTTGTTTACAGGCCTCAGAAAATAAGCTGGCGTGGGTTGAGTATAGTAAAAAAAAAAACTCTGCACATGGATTCATTACCTGTAATACAAAAAACTAGAAGTCTTTGTTTTCAGGGCGTTGAAATTGTTCACCTGCCTAGCTAGTATGTATGCAATGTATTATTGTATGTATTTGACATTATAAAAACATGAAAACCTAATGGAAAAAAACATTGATTCGCCCTGCACGTGATGAATGTCACTCCCCTCTGTGGAAAACAAATCTCTTTTGTGCACTTGGAATCATGCATGGTGATATATTGCCTCTTCACTAGATGTTTCTGTTGGATCTCCGCTCTAACCCAAACACCGTCTTTGAGTTGGCACATGTAAACTTCATATCCTGTGTACAATAACCTGCTTTCAAAATAAGATACATGGGATATGCTGATGGTAACTGGGATACTGTGGCATGTATACACTTTATCCCATCTACTGTTTTTTCTGTGTACTGTGCAAGCTCTATTTTGCATAGTATTATGGGTAAAATTCGACCAAAACACCCACCCAGTAGCTGTCGTATGTTCCGAGTTGTACTCCCATTGTTGTCCCATTGTCCTACTCTCTCTCTCCTCTCCCCCCTTACATCCTCCCCCTACCCACATGGTTTCTTTCCGCCGCAATCTCTGCTCGCTCTCCCCCACTGATCTTTCCTCTTCTGTTCTCTCTGCTCTCCCTGCCCCTGAATCTTTTTCTCTTCTATCCCCTGATACTGCCACTAATCTTCTTCTCTCTACTCTGTACTCTTCTCTGGACAATCTCTGTCCCCTCACCTCCAGGCCTGCACGCCAAACTCCACCTGCCCCTTGGCTGTCGGACTCAGTGCGTACTGAGAGACGGAGCCTGAGAGGGGCTGAGCGCAAATGGAGAAAAAACAAACTCCCGGAGGACCTTCTTACCTTCTAATCTCTCCTTTCCACTTTTTCCTCCTCTCTATCTGCTGCTAAAGCTACTTTCTTCTGCACTCAAATTCAAACTTCTGCTTCCAACCCTAAAAAACTCTTTGAAACTTTCTCTTCCCTCTTCCAACCCCCACCTCCTCCCTCCTGCCTGATGATTTCGAACTTCTTTTACAAGAAGGTTAACGATAACCGATCCGATCCTTGGACTACTGCAACTCCCTCCTTGCTGGTGCTCCGGCGTCTGCCATCAGACCTCTGGAGCTCGTTCAGAAAGCTGCAGCTCGTCTGGTATTCAACCGCCCCAAGTTCTCCCTCACAATTACCCTTCTCCGTTCTCTACACTGGCTCCCTGTAGCAGCTTGCATCCAGTTCAAGACCCTGGTGC
>CABFOQ010050360.1:0-16720 GCA_900660455.1 Gephyroberyx darwinii | reverse complement strand
CAGTAAATGCCAGGTTAATTCTGCATGTAGAACTGTAGAATTTAATGTCATCCTTATGTTTTCCCAGTTACCAGTAAAGGAGTTGTACAAATTGCATCTCATCAAGAAGATGGCAAAAACTGACCACGGCATGGTGTACTCGGGACGGCAGGTTAGAGAGGCAGGTCTAGAAATTGAATTACTGGAACGCAAGTTAGAAGTGGGTGCATGGTCATATATGAAATACGTTAATTGTTGAAACAATATAAAAATACTAACACTTGTATTTGTAGGAAATAAAGAAGACCAAAGGAAATGTGAATGATTTGTCTTTATTTAACTGGTAGCTTAATCTGTGTAGTGAAAACGCTGTCTCGGACAGCTCTTCCACCCTGGACATCTGCAGGATGGACACTTTTCGTACTGCTCTACACACAGTTGCTTTCCCGGTGTCTTCTGCGTCGCCAATGTTATAAAGGAAACTCCCGTTGGCAAAAAGCGAAGGGCAACGCAAAGAATTTGCTCTGAGCTGAGAGCACGTCCGCGGTGTGTAATATTGGAGATGTAAGGCCGGAGAATGTTGTTCAGATAAATGATAGAGTGATGAAAAACGGTAACGTTGAATTAGGTACTCATCAGGGAATGATAGTACATCTAATCGGGGTCTCAAAATCCTCTCTCGACGTAAGGCTATGCGAATTAATTCTGTTTCAACATCTATCGGGTTACCGAGGAAAGGACACCCCATGTCCGACAGCTGCTTCAGGCTCAGCAGGAGGGAGGAGACAGGGTGAAACTCAGGGTGCCAGCGAGCAGGTTAGGTTCACAGCGTCAGTTGCCATGATAACTGACTCAGAGTTTGAGTTACCTCTCTTTCTGGAACGGAAAACCCAGAGTTTCCCTCACCTCAGGGTTAACAAACTCAGAGTTTTCACTAAACCCACTTTCTGGAACGGACCCCAGGTCAGTGCTCCCAAGGCCAGTGGCTTAGTTGGTGCCCTAGATCTCGTCTAGGGCAGACACCTGAAGGCAGGTCAGACAACACTGCAATAACATGGTTTCCGCAGTCCTTAAAAAGTCTTAAATTCAAGGTCTTAAATTGTCTTTTGTAAGGAATTAAATATAATTTTCAGAGGTCTTAAAAATGTGACTGGTGATGTCGACTAAGTGACTTTAGTATGTTGCCTTTGATGCAAAATGTATTTTGATTTGTCATTTCAATGGTTGAAGGAACGGATTTGTTTTTTTTGGCAGTAACCACACTTGCAACTTTCCTGCGCCGATCTGAGATCTCTTTACCTCAGACAGAGACTGTTTAGCTAGCTGCTTTAGCGCCTCTGCCTTTCCAAATTACAGGCACAATCCTGACAAAAAAGCGATTTATGCCGCAATCCATTGCAGGGCGGAAGTCGATAGTTCTGAATCGGTATTCTAAATGTGTTCCAGTGCATCTGCTCGGGAAAACATGGACGCCCGCAGCAAACTCACGTTTGTATGGCAAGTCTGAATTTCATGAGCATCTAAAGAGGACCTACATCAACTACTAAAGCGCCATTAGTAAAGAAAAACGGCGCATATCAGTGAACTAGTGACGTTAACGTTAGTAGGCTAGTAAAGACTTCTAGCTCGTAACGTTGAGCACAAGTCATCAGAATTACGTTACAAATGTAAACTACAAAGCTGTTTCAAAATGTTTATAACAAAAACGACATATGAAGTAAAAATTGATGCAAAGGGAATTGTGTTTACTGTTAACGCCGCTATATTGCTGTGATGTCAGGTGTGTTTATATCGGCGAACTCGGACCAGTTGGATTTTGCCCGAGTTCCGACTTGAATGCGTGTTCTATTGCACTTTTCCGTGTTGGATGTCGTTTTTTTCCTGGTGCAATCCTTTGTTCCAATGTGAATCGTTTCTTTATGATCTCTGCCAACTAAATAAAATCAAATAACTTTTACTTGTATAGCCCTTAATCACCGTTACAGTCTCTAAGGGCTTCACAGTGCCCAACGTGTGAAACAATAAATGGTTAGTACACGACACCCCCCAGCCTTAGACCCTCACAACTACTATGGGGAAGTGCAAATTCAGCCACATATGGGAGGACAACAGCAAGTTTGCTGCTTGTTTGAAGCCAGTGGAGTCAAATGAGCACAAAGCCCGCTGCTTCATTTGAACCTTCAAATTAGGCACAATGGGAATCAAAGCTTTGGAATCGCACATGCAGAGTGAAAAGCATAAAACAGCTGTCAAATACTACTGTTTGGCTTTTTTTGTCGCAAAATTGGTCTTAATTGCATTCTTAGTGGCAATAAACGGTCTTAAAAAGTCTTAAATTTAACTTGCTGAAACCTGAAGAAGCACTCTTATTGTACATCAGCAAGAAATCTAAGATACACCAAAATAAAACATGACGTACACAATCTGAGTGAGTTGTTACCCAAACATGTAGGAAAATATTGCACACAAATTTTAACAATAAATTAAATATTTTGGCGCAACTGTCAAATTTCAATCTATCACTTTCCTGCTGATCACAGTATAGGGACTTCAAATGTTCCTTTCTCCTTTAGGTTAATACATTTTCCCTTGGCAAATTATTGCTTGCAATGAAAAGGATCCAAAATGACCTTGTGATGGTTATATGCTGGACTAGGTGGCTTCGAGTTGGAGTTATAAATGTAGGCAAAGGTCAGTTGCGCAAGAAGTAGCCTACCAAACGCATCAGACAGACAGAGCAACCTGAGTGAATCTGACACATATTGCATGTCAAGTTTTCTATCGAGGTAGACCTCACCCTATAGGTGTCAGAGATACCGAACAGTCATTGCTGTCAAGGCCAGTGGCTCATTTGGGGCCCTAGACGAGATTACCTAAAGACACAATGGAGATTATTACTTTGATAGTTAGTGTGTTCAAGTTCAAGTTCAAGTTAGTCAGTTAGTTTTCAGTCACGTGACTGGCGGGCAAAACATTCCAAGATGGCGACTAACGCTGCAAACGCCATAGAGCTACCACACAAGCCTGTCAATGTACATATTTTATAGCCTACGAGTATTTAGACCTCAAAAGACGAAAAACACATGTAAACAAACTGCAAATCTTCGACACGTGAGATGATTAATGTTACATGGATGTATACTGATTGCAAATGCAATATTTCGTGCACATTTGAGTATAACTCACCTATAGTGAAATTAAATAACCTCCTCCTCTGATTTTCCTTCTCAGACGGGATTCTATCGAAACAACCCAGGCTTGTCTCCTCTCCTCTACAATAGAATAATCAACTATCCGGCATTTAACAGTGTGGTAAAAATGAACCGGGTTGTAGTTGACGGGCAATGGAAGATTGCCCTCCAGGTGTGCGCGAAGGCCGTGACGTCACATGAAAACTTAATTGATGCGCCTGTGAACATTTGGCTGTACAACGTTTTCCCGTTTTGGACACTTAGTTTTTGGGAGCACAAATAAATCACCTTGCACTACAACTGCTATTTTGTGACTGTGCCATTTGTTTTTTGAGGGTTAAGATACAACTCTTGGCGTATACTCCTTAATTAACACACTTATTTAACAATAAATTAGTTTACTTCCTTTTTTTATATCAAAATCCAATAGGGAGCCAAAGTGGAAGTTGCCAAGACTGCCCACTGTTTTACTAGTGCTAGGTCAGTGGTCCTCAGATCTGCACCAACATTTACATAAGCAATTATGAGAAGAACACATTTTTGTAACTTTTGAGGGAAAAGGCTTACAAGATTGTGTACTTAACATACTTTAATTTCAGGTACATTTCTACGTTTCTAATGAAAAGGCCTCTCTTCAATGTAGGAGCATACCAAAATTCTTGTGCTTTTTTCCCTGGTGGATGACAGTGTATAGTAGCCAAAGACCATAACTATCACTAGGTATACATTTTAGGTATACGTAGGTTTACTAGAAAACTAAGTGATGTGTTGTTTTGTTCCAGACTGCCGTTACCAAGTCATCATGTTCCCCACTAGATATTTGGAGCATCCCAAATTAGGAAGTTGTACCTTGTTCTATCAAGCGGCTGCTGGGTAGTGTTGTGTGGTAAATGTTTAATCATGAGAGAAACGATCAATGAAGGTCCACCCCACACAAGAGGGCTAAATTGTTTTGATTTAATTCATCACAATTAATACAAGTTGCGCATCAAACGACACATTTCGCAGACAGCTTCTTCAGGTTCACTTTTCACCACAACTCACTAACCCCACTAGGCATGCAACAGGCATAATACAACAATACATATGGTATACATCAGTATAGCAGTACAGCACAAAAGTAATCAAAATTCTGGCTATTAAATATATTTCCATGATGCTTTAATATGATGGATGGTGTCTCATGTTCTGGTTCTGTCACATCTAAAAAAAAAAACAAATGACTATGTCATGTCAAACTGTCACCGTATCTACGACGCACTTGCTAGCGAGGGGACACGTGCTAGAGAGGGGTCTGGCCAAGATGTCCACTGGAGCAGTAACTCTTTGCTGAGCTCTGTGCACCAAAGTATGTGAAAACAGCAAGAAAGCAATTCAAATAGCTATTTTGAGACTGCATTTAGCGTGTGGAGGGAAGGCTAAAACTGATGAAATGTATTGAGTGTGTTAAGTGTGCGCTGTCTTATTGGGCAGATTTTTCAAGGGGAATAGACTCTTTCAGCAGAATGTAATCAGCCACAAAGGTTGGCATGTATGACAGCGGCAGCCAGAAGAGCTTGGCGTCCCAACCTGGGGAGTAGCGGGTACGGGGCCGGACTGCAGATATTGCATGTTCCATACAGCTGACCACCTTCATCAGGTCTGCATCAGATATCTTGTTCACCTTCTCCTTCATTAACACTTCCACTAGAAGGGAAAAGAACGGCACAATGAGGCTATACTTCAACTTTTTATTATAACTTTATTTATCATTCTCCAAGGTTGGGATGTTTCAAAGATTTCAGTTGTTTGGACACATTATTGTTTTTCTCCTGCTGGTTTATGATATTTATCAGATCCCTGCATCTATAGTGACTTAACTACTACTTTGTTTTATTGTAAATATTACGAATTAGACTGGCTATGGTAAGCAATTGGTACGGTATAGCTATGTCGAATCTTTGTTTCATACAACTGAAAACTGACAGCTTAGATGTATCATTATTCTTCTGTCAAAAACAACATACCGCATTAAGCTTACCTTTAGCTAGGTAGTTAGGTCCATAGTCATCTCTGACCTCCTGGGGCATTTTTTCCCACAGCATCGTGACATTTTTATGCAGGATAGCAGTGTCTGTCACAGCCGTCTTGAAGAAGCCTGGCTCAATACAGAGGACCTTGACACCAAAAGGTATCATATTTATCCTGCAAAAAATGTAACCGATCAATATTGTGTTACTTAATCCACCTATGCATCAAACTCCCTGTGCTCACCTGAGGCTGTCGTTGAAGGCCTCCACACCGTACTTGGAGATGGTGTATGGGCCTCCCACAGCACTGATCCTCCCAAACACACTGGCTACGTTGACCACCCTTCCCTTGGCCTTCTTAATCAGTGGCAGGACACTCAGGGTCACGGCGATCACCCCATTCAAGTTCACCTCCAGCATGGAAGTGTAGTCATTGATGGTCAGCCAATCATTAGGAGCAGAAGGAACAGCCACACCTGCATTGTTCACTACAGCCCATAGACCTAGGAGACAGACAGAGGTAATCCGATCGGTCATTAGGTTTTTGTTTTTTTGGTTTGATGATTTGACATAACGGTATACAGGAGACAAAACTAAGAGAGAAAAGGGAGATTAAAGTAGCATATAATAAGACAAATTAAAATTGATAAAGTCTGTGAATGCTGTTATGGAAAATAATAATGTAAGTGTGCTTATAACAATGAAAGTGTGCTTATAATATACTTAAAGTATAAACTGCAATAAAATGTATGCATAAGTATAGTCACAGCCAGTGGAAAACTGCTGAGCTGAGAGGAGTATATGTTTCCTCTTTTTCCATGATTATTAGCTGAAGGTCACAAGCAGTTCCTGGGAGCCAAGGACGAGTCGTAGGGAGTTAGAGCAGGATGTTCTCACTATGATAGAAAGTACTCTTCTTTTCTGCCAGGTGTCTGAGAACTGTATGATTCCATTGTCTTCATTAAACTGCCTTGAACTTTGTGTGTGAAGAGATAGTTGTAGCCATGGATCTTAGCATGACATGGCATATTAGAGGACTATATAAAGCTTGACTGATGTAACTCTCTCTTGCTCTCTACCCAGAACAACCCTCTTGGTTGCAAAAGGTATTGTGCCTGCTTATAAGTATTATTCTTTTGTTTTAATAAATATTCTTGAGACATATATTGTGTTATAGCTTTATTGAGCTGTTCTCACCACTAGACAAAGTGCAATTGACTTTAGATTGCCACGACACTGCATTCTCACCCACCTGATTCTGTCACAGGAGAGAGGCATGTGTGCACCTAGCTGCAGTGGACACTGTTGAGATGAAGAGAAGCAAAACATATGTTGGGCCAGGCCATGAGGGTGAACAAAGAAACTTAAGTCAACATGTGGCTGTGGCCTAATAGGAAAACCAAAAGCCTAAACTCTAGCCCACCCGCTGGGCTGGGGGTCTGAAACAAAGGGGAAGGAGCACCAAAATTCCAACAGGCCCTGAAGTTCACACCTGGGTGCAAACTGACCGGACCCCCATCTCTGGGCTCTCATTGGATGAGACTCGGGGCACCCTCATGACATCACTGAGGATATAAATTTCAGCGCTACCTTCCCTACAGGCTCCTTTCTTGTGACTCCAGTTGCTAACAAGGTGTACCTCACAACATCGAGTTATTTTCTTTGTTCTAGCCGAGGCCCAGTCTTCAACTCGTTAGACGAGCCCAGAGTGTTTCGTGTTCACAGTAACACTGTGGATCCTGAAGGATTAGATTAGCTGTTTGCGTATCCGGCAGTCTAACTCCTCATAAGCTCTGTACGTGTAACTGGTGCGTGTAGTAAACTTATAGAAGTGGACTGGAAGAGAGTACAGCTACAGACACTCCTTCCCTCCAAGACGACGATGTAGGGACACATCCCTTCAACTAAGTCGACTCCTGGCTGACATCCTTCGCTGCCGATGAGGACAGCCAGTTTACCGTTACTCCGCGCAAGGAGAAAAAGCGGTTCCGCCAATCCGCCTGGGAGGACCCACCGGATCAATAAGACGGACAAAACACGCATCGATCACAGAAGAGTGATTCCAAGTAAGAAGCTTTGGTTCTGGGCAGAGATATTACGACAGGTGTGTTTTATTTTTTTGATCACAAGCTATAATTGTGCGCATTGGGAAGCGCATCGGACCACCGTGTCCATGTCATGCTGTGTAATCGCTGTGTTTGCTGCTTAATCTGAATGTATTAACGTGAAGCTGATCGCATTCAACTGCATGCCGCTGAGTTTACATCTGTGTTTAGTCACCGTAGAGAGCCAAGATACTGCGTTTTACCAGTTCAAAGACCAGTAACCCAGTAAACCACTCCCAAGTCGTATCCCGAGTTTCTTTATGGTAAAAGGCTATTGGTGTGTCTCTAGACGGCGAGTAGGCTCTCTAGGTTTACCCCGAGTGCTCTCCTCTATTCTCTCTCTCTGTTACTAACCAACGTATACACATCCGCACCCACACGTTATTACACGTTCATTAGATGGTGTTGGTTTAGCTGCCTAACTCCAACCCCATCTTGAGTCCAAAGCCCATTAGTTCAAACTGCACGGTTACGGTCGCCATTGTGAACTCTCGTGAGACGTTCCACTCACGTGGTCACGTCCGCCATCTTGGCTCACTCTCTCTCTTTCTCTTTTTCCACACCCACGCACACACACACACACACACACACACAAAACCATACTTGCCACATACTGTTTGTGCCTTGTGCTAGTTGCTAGTTTAGTGAACTTAAACAACAGAATTTTTCATTTTAGTAACTCAAAACTTTGTTCATAATTTCCACAGTGTCCCCCTCAGTGACCTTTTAGCGTCACTACAAGCTGCCATTGATACTGCTGTTGGTACCACATATATAAATATTGTACAGGGCGATGTTTTCAGTTGTGCAAAGAGAGCCTTTACTCGTAAGGCCCTCACGCCGTCCACAAAGTTAAATGTTGAGGGGTGAGAACCAGAGGGGCATAAGTGACATTTTGGGTGAAATGGAGATATATATATATATCAAATGAAAGCTCTTGATGAGCTCTTTCTACTGCTAAAATCACACAAATGAATTATTAATCAATTTAGAGTCATTCATTTAAAACATTAAGATTAAAGCTAGCAGTTTAGATAGCTAGTAGGTTGTAAACAATAACTTAAATTCTAATGATATGTTTCATCATGTAGGCACTGCTTAGCCAGACAAGAGAGAACGCAGAGAAGGGACAGACAGCCACAAACAATGGAGATGACTGGGGAAAGGATACAGGAAATGTGGTGAGCCAGGTTCAATACACAGACAATGCAGGGGCTCAGGCACAGGACACAGACAATGCAGTGGAGCAGGCACAAGACACAGACAATGCAGTGGAGCAGGCACAAGACACAGACAATGCAGGTATAGAAAGGCACAGGGAAACTGAGGAAGAGTATGTCATCCTGATATTAGAGCCAGTGAGTGTTGAAGAGATCAGGGGTGAAAGTGAGATCCAGCAAAGAGGAAGGAAAAGAAAGAGAGACCCTGATAACTGGAAGAAAAATGTACGAAAAAGGCTGCGTTACACAGGGCAAAGCTATGTGAATTCAAAAAACATTCATATTCTAGCTCGAAAGGTCAGGGAAAAAGACTGTGCTTCCTGTCGTTACAATTGCAATCACAATTTCCAAAGTAATTTTTTATCAGTTCTGGACAATGGGAAATGTGGCAAAACAGAGGGACTTCATCATCAACCACACAGTGGCAAAAATGAAAAAGAGACAAACAACTCATACTGAGTCAAAGCGGCAGAACACCATTGAGTACCAACTCACCACACAGGGAAAGCAAATTCGAGTATGCAAAGATTTATTTTTGAAAACACTTGATATCGCAGAGAAACTTGCAAGGTCTGCAGGCATTTGTCAGTCAAGTAATCTAGGAATGTTCCCCACAAGCCTGCAGGGAAAGCATTCACCTAGAAACAAAATCCCAGAACAACAAAAATCAGATCACATTAAGTCTTTCCCCACAGTTGAATCACACTACTGCAGAAAAGACACAAGGCAATACCTTGAGGAAAATCTGAATGTAACAAAGATGTACGACCTCTATGTGCAGAAATGCAACAAGGAATGGAAAGTGAATCCTGAGAAACCTGAGTTTCTACAGGCATATATTCAACACAGAATTCAACTCAAGGCTTTCACCAACCCACAAAAGATGCATGCAAGTACTGTGAGTGGTACAAGTGTAATGCCAGTGACAAACAAATCCATGAAGAACAAAACAATGCCCACCAAAATAGAAAGACACAGGCCTGAGAACATAAAGAACATGATAAGAGACAAGCACAAGAACAGTCCTCATGCAAAGCAGTCTCTTTTGATCTTGAGCAAGTGCTGACCACTCCATGGAGTAATGTGAGCAGTCTCTATTACTCAAGGAAGTTAAGCTCCTACAACCTGACAGTCTATGAGTTAGGCAGCAAAAAGGCAAACTGCTACATGTGGCATGAAGGTGAAGGGGGCCGAAGCTCATCAGAGATCAGCATATGCATGTTCAAGTATCTGTCCTCTCTTTCGGACACTGAGCATATGGTGCTGTACTCTGACACGTGGAGGACAGAACAGGAATGCTGGTTTTAGTGCCATGTGTCTCCATGCAGTAAAAAACTTGCCAATTTCCATGATTGACCATGAATTTATGGAGTCTGGACACAGCCAGATGGAATGCGACAGTGTCCATGCAGCCATTGAGACCGCCAGAAAGAATGTGCCTGTGTACAGTCCGGAGGGGTACTACACTCTCGTAAGGATGGCGAGGAAGAGCATGTCATACAAGGTGATTGACCTTAGTCACAATGACTTTCTAGATTTCAAGTCCTTTTCACAACACATGACCCGAAACAGAACCAAAGACACAGAGGGAGAAACAGTTTGTTGCCAGAAAATCAAATGGCTGAGCTACACGAAAGAGGATCCAAAAGGTATTCAGTTCAAATGTGAACTGTCCATATGGTGGACATATGGTTGGACAGTTCATTGAGATTCATTCAGAACTAAAAGGATTTTTATGTGATATTTTATTTTATCACAATGGATTGTTGTTTCTTTTAACTCATTAATGTAATGCTTTGTACATATTGTCACCAGATGCACCCATGTTTTATATTTGAAATGGAAAGGGCCAAAAAGGGCCAAAAAGGGCCAAAAAGGGCCAAAAAGGCGCATGTGACTTTTTTTTAAATTTAAAAATGTAGAAAAAATATTTTTTTGAAAAAATGATAAAATATTGTTCATTAAGTATACTGTCATACGTGTGTACAAAATTGTATTATTAAAGATTGAAATCAGTACACAAAGTCAGATCAAAGTCATTTTTTGGTCCTCCTGTAAAGTTGGTAAAATGTCACTTACGCCCCTTTGGTTCTAAGCCCTCAATGTATGCTTTGTGTAGATAGCTCTAGATATATACATTACAGCACATTAAATGCTTTCTTTGTTCTTCTGTAGCACAACAGAAAGGAGAATATCACCTTTTGGGGAAGACGATAAGTATGTGTTTGCTGCATGGTGGGGTTGTACCCCATTTTTTTACAGAAGAGACTGTACTGCATGGTCTCTGGCACAGCAGCACCAGCAGCGGAGGTGTCAGATGTGACAGATTCTGGCTTGCCTTATTGCAAAAGGCAAGTGCTGTATTTCATGTTTATTATGAAAAATCAGATATCAGAATCAGATATTTACCTCTTGCATATTGTGTCTGTTGGAAATCTGTTGTTAGTATCACAAACCAGGATTAGTTGGATAGCAAGCAGATTAGTGAAGACCATTGCAATGTTAGCTTCTAATGAAATATCTGTCTGTTGATATAAGATAGGCAACATAGTTTGTTCACAAACATTCTAATTATTATTCTGCAGCAAATTTTGCAACCTTGTGACTCCTACAACTTAGTAGTTACAAGCTTAACACTTTGAACAGCGTTGCAAATTTTGCAACCCTGTGACTCCTACAACTTAGTAGTTACAAGCTTAACACTTTGAACAGCTTCAGAGTATGCTGAAGTAGTAGGTATTCTAGGGTTGTTTGTACTTTTTGTATTGAGACCTCACTCCTATCCTTTCCTTTCTTTTCATTCATTTTGTCCCGTACAAGTGTTTTAATATCATACTGTCTATATAAACCCCGCTGTTTAGAAATTTGATGCCAGCACCCTGGAGGAAGCAAAATCCATTGTCATGGCTAATGCAGACACATTGTCCTTGGCGGGAGCTATGAGTACTTCATTGAAGTCCATGGAAGACCAGGACAAGATTGTGCAAGAGACAGCCCGTTTCTTTGTGGAGGGGAGAAATTGGGCTCCCATACAACAGTGAGAAAATAATCCTTCATCAGCCCTTTACTGATAGATTGTAGAGTGTTTCATTATGTAATTTTGGGAGTTTTTGTATTTTTATATAAGACATTTTTGATGATGAAACACGGGTATTCAGTGAAATTTGACAGCAAATTTTGACCCTACATTTTGCTTGCAATATTGCATTACTGAAAACAATGTAACATTTTAATATCCAGCCAAGTTTGATTAGTGGTAAAATTTTCCAGCAAAGTGTCAGCATCATCCAATCAGCCTGCTTGAAAGGTCGCCTGAAAATGCTGGTAGAGGGTTATGAGTTGATCACAGTAATTCATATAATTTCATCCAATATCTTTAAAAATTAAAATAGTTAAAACAACTCATGAAATTTGTTTTTCCATCTTTTCAAAATGCATGTTCACTCATTGTCATAGCACATGCACAATATTTGTTTTTGCTTTTTATGTCATTATAGATTCAAAGAGGGACTGAGTTGCTTTGTATTAGCTGAAGCTATTGCAGCCAATCCATGGCAATTTGAGGAAATGTTTCTGAAGCGGAGACAGCGTCTCACAAAGGAGGAAGTGTAGGACACTTTTGTGCCACAATTTGCAGAGAAGGGATAGAATAAGAGACGATTGGAGAGTAAGGCCGGGTTCAGACTGAACGTGGAAGCGCCGCAAATGGCGACGAATGCATGCGAAGTGCCGGCAGTTTGCTTTCCGCGCCCATGTTAACCAATGTGACAGTGCCCTGCAGTGAAGTCAGATATAGGAACGGCATAGAGCATCCAGTCAATTTACAAATTATAACAAATTTCAAAATAAAACACCCTACTTGATGATGGCGCTGGCTGTCCAGCCTATATATATATATACATATTTGGCAGTTGTGTCTAAACTTTTACAGTCTGGTGTCTAAACAGAAAGCGAGAGAGATGATCAGGCACACACACACAAGCAGACAGAGAGAGAGATTGTACGTACATTTTTTGTTTTTATTTCACACTTGCTTTGGCAATGTAAGCGTATGTTTCCTGTGCCAATAAAGCCCCATTTGAATTGAATAGAGAGAGATACAGAGAGACAGACACCAAACCTCTACATTGACAACCAGCAGAGATCAGAATCGCTTGGTGACCGGCGCAGAGAAATTTGCGTCTGGTGTGAACCAAACTCCAGCATGCCCGATCAGGGCGCTTCGCGGCGGTTCCGCGTCCAGTCTGAACATGACGTAAGACCTATACGTGGTTCAGAGCTGACTTCACCCTCAAATTCTAATCAAAGCATTTTCAAAATGTAGATGGCTAAAATAGATGGCTTTGCCGTGTATTTACACTTACAATTTTGCAAAGATATAAATCAAGTAGTCATGTAAATTTCCACAGCAATACTGATAATTTGTTATCCCCACTGCCGAATTAGAGGAAGTAATTAGAAACCAATATAATTATATCAACTATGTCATGAATAATGAACAATGTACTTTTATTGTTGATAATTGCATTCAATATGAATATGAAACACTTTGAAAGAATGGATGACTAATATGACCAGGGTATTTCTGTGTTTTACTTAAGTGAAGGATTTGTGTAATTTTTTCACATTTTTTACTGTTTACTTTCTGTATGTACCATCACAATAAGACCATATCATGACTGAAAAACTAAATGTTCAAATGTGTAATTTATTTTTTTTAAATAGATGGAGACTACATCTGTACACCACCTGATGATGGAGGTAGTAACAGCTCATTCTTGTTATTAACATTGGTTTCATTTGAGATGCAGCACAGTATCAAGGAATGCCATCTTTCATTTCAGTTATCCATAACATTCCAACATTTTTCTACGGTTTACCAATATTAGTTCTATACATTATCGCTATGCCTGTATTTCCTTGCAGAGGAATGTCCAGATGGTATTGACTTTTGCAACAGCGCTGGGGGAATCAAGGTTTTTCCTACCAGCCAACAATACAGTTTCTACATCAGGAAGACAGCCGACTGCCTCACAAGGTCCTGCTAGAGGCAAATACATATGGACTGGTGCTCCGCCTCCCTATCCACTCTAATTTTGTAGTACTTTTATGAGTACTACACTCACAAAGTATTTTGTGAGTGGATGTGCAAGGGCATCATGCAGTGTCCAACTTTTGGAGTGCCCTAAGTTAATTGTTGCCTATTCTGGTCATAATTCATCTGGGTTCAGTCACAATTTTTTTTTTTAATGGGGGCTATTATTTTCAATTCCTGTGTTGTGTGGTGGTGTATTTGACCTCTGACTAGTTAAAAAAAAAAAGCTGTAGGTCAAACAGGTTAAACACTGCCTGCAGTTCTAGCATTACACTTGACTTGTTACTTAAATAGTTATATTACTTGTTACTTGTTACTTTTGTTTTACATATTAGTGACAAACATGACAGCCTAGAATTATTACAAACAAAATTACAAACATGGTGGTCATAGTTGATTTGGTGGGCCATCTTTAATTTAATGTGATATACACTTATTTTATGTTAGTACTAAAATGTAGATTTCATGAATTGAAAGTTTGCATTTACATTGGGCAATGGCCTCTTGAAATTAGCCTAAAATTTGTAACACATAAACATTGATAATGTTTAATCTGTACATGCTAGAGATATGGGGTTTGAATAAACACAATATAATCGTGAGGAAAACATGCTGACAATTAATGATAATAGTTTAAATGGCTTTTGTTTGTTAAATTTAAACTATATGACAGTAGTTCTTTGGAATTAAAGCTACGCATTCATCTCAATAATGCATTTTGTATTAGTTCATTACAATATAAGAGAGTAAATAATGTGGAGTTAATTGATTTAGGTCTGCACATCCATGCCGCAGTGCTTTATAGGCAAGGCGGGTCAACTTCAAAATCAATATTTCATTGTATTCATTCATTTCACTGAGACCAAAATACCGGCACAGCAAGTAGAGGGGAACTGCACATCCAGGTAACTTAACCACATTGTAGTAGTTACAAATATTGTAACAACTTAAGTACATTGACGCACTGCAACACTTTTTGTCTGCATTGAGGTTGAAATTGAAACTAAACTGCATTCTGTCTGAAAACAGTTCAAATGAACACCAAGCCATAAAGCCTATAATCACAATTCAACTGAACATGCCGCAATCATATAGACATAAGCCAAATAACTGCAAAATAGCCTACAGTCTAATAACAGATTAATTGAACATAGTTTTCTTTGATGTTTCAAGAGGGCTTGGTAAAGCAACATCTCCAAAAATGAGTAGGTGAGTGAACTTGGTCTACTGCCATAATGTGGATCTAATTTACAAATGGCTAGACCCTACTAATGGCTAAAATCTCAGAATGATTGAATGACATTTGAGCTGCATCTTTTGCCATTGGTTTAAGCCTACCCAAACAGGCAATGCAAACTAAACATGCTATACCATTTAAATTGGTGTTCAACATATTTTTCAAAAAGTCACTTATGGACGAAGGTCGAAGGCTACAAATTATGTATTTGTGTGTCATTTCATTATCTTTTTACTTCTGATTGTTGCACGTTGGCAATGTCATTCCAAATCTAACACCATTACAGAAACACGCTATCCAGTTAATTAATTTCTGGTCTTCATAAATAACAAAGCTGTCAAAATATTGCTTATAATTGAATTGGTGTAAAATCTGATCTTTTCAGCACCCTGGACAGAAACTCCTACATTACATTACAGCCCAGAGATGTTTATCAAAAGTTGAGAATATAGTGCATGATGCCTCGGGATGTTGATGGAGAAGGTCCTGGTGTCGATGTGTTTGCATTTGTTGGGAATGATGAAGAGCTGATATGTTAGGTAACAGTCTGTGAGCTGTTCCCATTAAGATACCAGTAGGCCAGTCCTGCAGTGTGTTCATCATTCGACTGTATATTTAGGTGTACAAATTTGTGTACGTACAAACACATACATACACACTTGTTTTGTCAAATGCGCACTCGTGCACACGTGCTTATCAAAGAGCATATCATATGTGTCTGATTTCCCACACGCGTATCTCTCTACTTATGAATCTTACATGTGGAGAGCCTCTCCCACATGAACGCATGATGGTCAGCAGAGCTAAGAGCTTCTCAGAACCGCAGGATTGAAAGAGGACCATGACGACCTCTGGACTTGTGTTGTCACTTATGGAGGACCAGAACTGACTTAACTATAAATAAATAAATAAATAAATAGAATAAATCTGGTATAAATGTATATTTTCATATTATTTTTTGTCCTATTTATTTATTTTCTCATTAATTTATTTCTGTTTATATTTTTCCCCCTATGTATTTCTCTATTTATTTATTTTCTCATTAATTTATTTCTGTTAGAATTAGGGTTAGGGTTACATTATATTATACAAAAAGACACCCTAGAAGAGAACACAAACAAGAACTGGTGCACATATCAGCATTGTAATGGCAATCAAACATAGTAAAGTAGAACAATATTAAAACATTTAGAGAACTAGCTACAGAGAGGGCAGTGGTAGTCCTCATCTACTGGAGGTCTTTCCACACACTCATGGTGGTACCATCTGACACTGGAATCATAGCCAATCTAAAAAAGAAAATTCCAAATGAAACCCGTTTTATGTCCTCATATGCAGGTCTTAATTCCAATTACCATTTCTCTTTTCCTTTGGTCACTATTACCATAATACCATAATATTCTAATCCTGGTGCAAGTAATGCAAGCCCTGCCAAATAATGCATCCACCTTTCAACTTATTTTGTAGTGTTCCTACTGTCAAAAGATTTTCACAGCACAGAAGTCGTTTTTCCTAGATTTTAAAATCAAATTTTCGTAGCGGGCTATGTAACTCTATTACTTTAGTAGCCTTGGTTCTGGGGCATTTCTATTCTAAGACTCTAAGTATATTTGGCTGTTTGTTGGCTTTTATTTTGAAGTATTCTCAGAAAAAGGTTTTGCTTCTTAAGTCTTAATTTAACTGGTGTAAAACTTTGTCTCTTGTTCGAGATTAAAGCCCGTGTTTTACTACACTTATTTGTATACTGCACTTGGAGCCAAGCTAATGGAAGAATAATATAAATTACACAATAAACAAGGGTTACACTTGATGAGAGAGTTTAATGTTTAAACCGTGTATCGGCAGCACCAAACACTGAATTGATACACAATTTAGCCAGAAATA
>CABFOQ010050352.1:0-10189 GCA_900660455.1 Gephyroberyx darwinii | reverse complement strand
GGCCTCGGCTCGGGTCTTTCCAACCTGCACAGCCACGTTGTACAGAAGATTTTTTTTATAATGATTAATTCATAATCATAATAATAATGAATTTAGAATGATGACCTATTATCTCAGTTGTTAAATATTGCATCGATCTACATTTTAATTCTGTACTGCACATATTCTCATATTTTTCATAACTTTTATTTTATTATATTTTGTCTAAGTATGCTCTACTGTTATCAATATTTTAAAATGTAATATTAATATTATATTAATATAGTACAGCAATATTATTACGTAATATATATTATTTGCTGCTGCAATGACACAAAGATCCCCACAAAGATCAGTGAAGTTTCATCTCGGCCGACCATGTGGACCAACCAATCAGATTTCTGCACTACTGTTTCCCTACCAATGTGATTTTGTTTCATGAACGATAGTTCTGCCTGGGAAGTGAAAAATGGGTGAGAAGTTGATAACAGCCATTCAAATCTTTTATCTGAAAGACTACAGGAATAAACGTCTCAAAAAACAATGCTTGAAGAATAGCTGCATCCATTACTGGGGTTGCTGGTAAGCTCTGAAGTAATTTTACTGAGTTTATTTGTGTTTATTTTTCATTAATGCTACCGAATTAGCAGCTAGCTATGTTAACTTGTTAAAACGGGTACCATGAAAGGCAATACCAGAACAGGAGAAACACGTAATTTAACCACTACACAGATGCAATCGGAGCCACTCACCCCCCCACAATTAGTCAGAATAGAGCGACCCATCACATACCTGGATTTTATAGCCATCCAGCAGGCTTTCATATTGCTTGACGGAGGCTTTGACCTGCTGTAGCTCTGTCTGGGACAAGGCAAGCTTCTCCTCTACTGCAGACAGAGTAGCCTAACAGGAATGGACAGCTTTGGTTGGTGACTGGGTTAAAAGCAAGGACTCTGTGTCATTTGTCGTAGTTGCATTGACGGTCCAACACTCCTAATGTACTGCAAGTCAGATACAAGTCTATTGGAATGAAAAACTGAAACAGGCAGGATGTAATGAGAGCACAAAAAAGCACGCTAGATACAAAATAAGTGTAAGATCATGAAAGGGTAAAGCTGAAGTACGACAATAAATCAGGTATCAATTAAGGTGTTATCATTGTCAAATGAATAAAGCTTTCAGTGTACTACTGGGTGTTTAACCTTGAGAGCCTGATTGTCCAGTTTGCCAGCAGTACTGTCTGCGGTTAATCCATGCAGATGGTCCAGCAGGGCTTCTCTCTCTGCTCGGCCTTTATCCTCTGTACTTTGCAGCTGCTCGGTGAGCTCTGCTACACGGCTGTTTAAAAAAAACAACCCAAAAAACTTTTTTTTTTTAATACGACATTTCCTCATTGCACCAGAGTTTTAAAAAAGTAACATTTGTCAAGATCCTAAGGGCTTAATAATTATTACACTGAAGCAAAAGTTGCTTAATAGGGTATGACCACTGTAGAATATAATTCAGAAATCCACGTTTCCGTGTGACATCTGTAGCTTAGATTGGTTCTCTGAGTAATCCTTTAATTGTTTTATTATCTCCTGTTTTTGGGTTACTCTAGGGTCAGCCTTAACGTCAGCAAATGTCCTCCTTCATCTTTGACTTCTTTCTGTTTTTATTGCTTTATTACCTTAATCATTTAGTATTTTATTGTTTTAGTGTAGTTAGTTTAGACTATATAAGCTCCCCTGTACTGTCTGTATGTTGGAGAAGGTTTGCCACCATCACTGGTGTGGTCTCGCATTCTTTCTTCCCGTATATACGTATTAAATCTACTAACCGAATTGTTCTCTTGTGTCTGCTGATGATTGACATTAAGGTTGACAAACCTAGGTTGAAGTTCTAAGATTTCCACCACACCACATTTCAAAAACTGAACTTTCTCTAGTTGCAACACGGATACTGATTATGATTACTAATAATGGAGGTTGCATGCATGAGCAGTGATCATTTCCACCAATCAGTTTGCTCTATATCTTTGTATTCAATGGATAAAGCATACTGCTGAGACCGGTCCTTACCTGTTCAGGAGTGACACTTCAATCTCCAACTGATTCTTGTCTTTCCCTTCCTGGGCGTGACGGCTTCGCCAGTTCTCAGCTGCTGACAGTGCGTCTGCCACTTGCTTCTCCTGTTCAAGACATAAACAAGAACACAAGCTTTGGCACCCCCATCGCCGTGATCACACTGTGGGACCCACAGCTAAGACACTGCTGTGTGCTTCCTGGTTTTGCTGATGTCGTGATTGATTGGATTAAACATATCTAACCATTTCATATTCAAAGAATGTGACTGGCAAACATGTGTTGTACATAAACTGGATGAAAATACCCTCGTATTTTGAGTTATGACGAACTTATTTTCCATCTACAACGGATGTAAAACTAGACAGGTCTGCAGGACAGCCTACCATGTCCAGGAGCTGGGCACTGAGCTGGCCTGCAGTGTCCTCGCTGCGCTCAGCTCGTTGTTTCTGGGCTCGCGTGGCTCGTTTCAGAGCCTCTCGGTCTGCGCCGCCCTGCTGCTTCAGCCTCGTCAGCTGCTCCATGAGATGCTCCATCTCCACCTTCTGCTGGTTGCCTGCTCGCTCCAGGTTCTGGACCAATGGAAAAGACTAAATCAGGGATTACATATGTAGGGCTGTATATAAGAGTATATAATCGGTCTTACAAAGCAGGCTTGTGTCACAGTTAAGATAAATCACTAAAACATCTGGTTTCACTGTTTGTGGCCCCCCATTTGCAACTAACAGTTAAAAATTATACCTATGAAATCTATCAGCATAAATTTGCTATTGGGGCAATAACACAATAAGTGCATAATTACAATAATGTTAGCACAAGCAATAATAGTAAGGGCTCCAGCCAAGACAGAACAGATCCTATGACAAACCTTGATCTGCACAGCAAGGCGGTTGTTCTCAGCTTCTTTGCTACGAAGCTGTCCTTGCAAATGGGCCCTTGTTGACTCCAGAGCCTTGGTCAAGTCACCTGAGGTCTTGGCATTTTCCTGCACCCTCAAAATCCAGCAAAATCTACATTAGCTACAAAACTATATTTAACTGGAATCTATATAATGAAAAGATTCAATGCGATCACACAAATGGATTGTTTTGTTTTGAAGCCCTGTCTGTGAGACCGTTTGCACAAAATCACATCTAGAGTAAAAAGCGTCCCGGTGGAGCCCGTGCACCCAGTACCTTCTCAGTTTCTAAAAGTTTGGAGAGCTGATTAACTTCTCTCCCTTTCTCTTGAAGTTTCACCACAAGATGCTGTAAAAGGAAAGGAAACGACTTCAAAATAAAATGTAAGACCGGCTATTTGACAGATATCATTTTTCAAATAAATGAAGTTATTCATTCACCCCAAAACAAAAACAATATAGGACACTATAGTTGTCATTTTTTTGAAAATGTGGACAAAAAGACAAATAAAATCACTTTACTGATATTCTGATTCTTAATACTGTCTGTTTAGGTTGCTTGTCTCATGTCTGTGCCAAAGCTCAAATGGCCTCATAAGGATCAAAAAGTAGTACGTTTTGTATATCAAATTATAAAATGGAATTCAGATAAAAACAAGGAATAGCATCAACTGTGTGAAGTCTGCAAGGAATTATAAAACATACTCACAGCATTTTCTGCCTCTGTGTCTGTCAGTTTCTTCAGTAGTGTGTCCTTCTGCTCTGCCAGCCGTACTGACTCCATCTGCCCAAACAACATGCACGTCAACAACACGCATGATACCCCACAAACCTCCATATTGCTGCTGGAAAATCTTCAACCCAACTCTTCAGGAAATATGTGATTACAGCAACAATGCTAGGGCAACTAATTAGACATTGTTGCCCATCAGAGTTGCCCCATAATGTTGCCTTGTATATCCAATTAAAGCTCTCTGAACAAATCCCACCCTGGTGTATTGATGCATTCATGATGTCAATTTGCGGATGCCGTTGTACCTGGCATCCGTGCTGCTCCCGGAGAAGGTGGCGGAGAGTTCGGTTCGTGGCCTCGAACGTCTCCAGTTTCTGCAGCAGCAGCTCCTTCTGGCGGGCTAAGACCGAGGACTCAGAACCAGACAGCCTCTTCTCCACCAACAGTAGAGGAAAAAAGGATATTTTCAAACTTTTGCAAGAGTGTATTTCTGAGACAGTCACAGAAAACCTTTGATAGACCACAGGGCAGCATCATACCCATCAGCTTAAAGGACCAATGTCAAACATAAATGTAATGGCCACAGTTTAAATCCTCCTCCAAGATTAACAAAATAGCTTAATATTTTACCTCGTAATTTTCTCCTTGTCCATCTGTTTTCCGTGACTGAAAAACTAGCCTGTCGTTTTCTAGAATTCCCAGGATTCCCAGAGCAGGCTGGATCTCAAGACACGCAATGAGGGCAAAGCTTCAGTTGATACTCACACTGGCACAACCGCTCCCCATTTTGGAGACAGATTCACGCAGGGCTGACATTTGTTTGGCAGCCGCTGTCCCGTCCATCTCGGCCTCCATCAGCTTCCTGAGCAGTGCGTCTTTGTCCTGTTGCATACCGTCTCTTTCCAGCCTGAAGGGAACGAGTGAATTAAGTTGAACACAACAGGCATGGACGAATGGGTTTGGCATTATCATATACATATGCATATCTAAGAGTGGCAATCGAAGCAGGTTTTAAAGGAAAAATCCACCCTAAAACACATTGTTGAAAAATAGCTACTGGTGACGTACCATTTTTGGGCCACATTTTGTTTTTTAGTTTTTTTTCTTATTCCCATGGATAAGTGGCCAACATGAGGTGACGTCACATTGAGATATTTCCACAAGACATGTTGTGTTTTGAGTAAGGGATGTGACCCTCTTTATCTCTTTCTGGAAAGATACTGCTCTCTCCACCTACATGCACGTTCTCTGGTAGTTTCTGGGATTCTGGGAAATGTAGGAAATCACTAACTTAAATAGAAGAGGATGAGGCAGATAGAGAGAATGTGGGTACACCAAAAACACTTTTTCACAAAATAACTGAACATGACAGTATATGATGTTATAACCATGTAAGAGTATCTGAGGGTGGAATTTTCCTTTAAGAGTCTCTTAACCTTTTTTTTTTTTTTTAAATTGAAATTTTATAATTCAATACATCATAATTTGAATTAAAATGTGTGGATGGACCCCAAGCTATTTAGTTCTCTTGTTGAAATAAAGTTGGAGTTGATTTGAATAGTCTTTCAGGATCTCTCTCTCTGCCTTGCCTGTTGTAGTCGGTCTCCTCCATCATCTTCTCCATGGACTGACGTAGACGTGAGTTTTCTCGTTCGGTCACTTCCAGCTCCTTGGACACCTCGGCCAGTTCCTCCTCCTGCTCTGCGATCACCCGCTGGGAGACACTCAGCTGCTCTGACTGGCGCTCCAACAGCTGCTCCTTCCTCCGGAGCTCCACCTGTGTACGTAGAGCCAAATTCAAGTCAGGCAGTCAGGGTGACACACTTCATGCCTCCATAACTGGACACTATCAATCGCGGTGCGGTAAGAATCAGTTTCTACAAATCGCATATGTCATTTATTGAGCTGTATCTAAATAATAAAATGACGTAAAACATGTCCATTATTGTAAAAATGTAACTTTAACTATCAATCGTCACATCGGTCTAACCCTAGAAAGGACCATGGTATGGATGACTCATCAAGTGGAAGCAATAGGAGGCACAGACCTCACTCTTCAAAGAGCTGACTTCGGTCAACAAGCTGTCAATCTTCCTCTCGTACTGGCTAATCCGTCCATGTAGCACTTCCTCTTCCTCGGATGAGAGGTCAGCCAATCGTAGAGCAGATTGGGAGGGCTCGGGTTCAGGGAGCGATGTGATCTCGAGGCGATGAGTCGGCCCCTAGGTAGAAAACACATTTTCAGTACTACTCCAACTGTGACTATGTGTCTGTTGTTGCTACAACCAATGCGCAATGTTGGGACAAAAACAGAATGTCATTTATTTAAAATATCTTGTAAAACAACATGGAGGATTGGATTTGGAGATGCATTACCTCCCACTTGTATGCAGCATCCCGTATGGAGGCCTTTCCTGGTGGTATCCATGGCACTCGCGTTTTTGCTTTAGCTGTGGAACGTGGGTTTCCTCTGTCGCACTTCGTTCTCCCCTTTAAAACAGAGATCATGCATAGCGCATCACTGTTATTAAGAGCATCAGGGTTATGGATTTGAAATAATGATTATCTGACACAACAAAAAAAAAGGGAATGCACACAAACATCACCCTGACAGTACATCTGTCCAAATCTCTAACCTGAGGTGTCCTGGCAGGACTCGTCCTTTGGCTCTTCACATGGACATGCACGGGTGTGGTTTCATTTACATGCACATGAAGTGGTGGTGAAGTTGAACGGGTTCTCATTGCTTTTCTCTGTGGTAAGTTACATTAGTTACATTAATTAACAACAAAAATGTCCATTTTCACTTCATGGGGTCTTTACTATAGTTGACTTATTGTGTGAGTAAAATGCAAAAGATAACCTGGTAATCTTATGAGCACACATCCCATTGCTTACACTGTTAAAGATGTGTAAGTAGCATTCTGTATATACTGTTTGTGCATCTTTATTATGGTTGGTTTGGCTCAGAATGGGAATCAAACTCCACCTCAATTCTGCCAATGTAAGTGTCACGTTTTCCTTATTCACATACTGCAGAAAACAGTGCTACAAAACAACTACCTCGAGCCTGCGCCTACTGTTATTGTGAAGAACCATAGATAGCTAACACACACAGCTGACAAACCCTTTCATCGTCTAGCAGGCACCACAATAAACCTAATTCAATCAAAATTCAGCATGCTAAATAGATGAAACGAGATAAAAACGAATGTTTCATTTAGAAATGCAGCAGTATTTTTGTGTCATTATAGTAACTTTGTCGTGATAACCATAAGACAACGTATCTTAGCTACGAGTAACGTTATAGCTTTACTTAGCTAGTTAACCTTAACAGTAGCCTGGCTAGCCTCGGAAGATAACAACAAATTGAGAAATTCTTCGTCCTTACCATATGAGAAACCAAAACAGTCGACAGCACTGCAAAATATATTTCATTAACAAAGCAACGCTTGTTCTTTAGAATGTAAACTAAGTTAGGTTAACATAAAGTCTGCTGGAAGCTTGGATAAACTTCAACAGGTAGTGACGCTTCTCTGCTTTCTGATTGGTTAGTTTGAAACACTTGACAACCCTGTCCTCCAGTGATTGGACTAGAGCTGACCTCCAGCGTTCCTTAGCAACACACTCAACAAGCGTTGGTAGTAACAAAGATAAGAAGTACGAGAAGATGAAATCCCATCTATTCCACAGGATGAGCCCCGCTAGAAAGGAAAATCTTGCAGATGCGTACATGTACATACAACGATAGGAAATAGAGTTTTTAAAAAATCGATTGCTAATTTTTATTTTCTCTATTCAACCACACATTGGACCGAATCGTTGACACATCTCAATAGAGGTGGTTTCCGTATGTACAGGAGGCATTTAACTGAAAACGGAAGTGATTTCGATTTCCTCTCGGTTTGCCATATTACAACTATGGTGCTTTTTTTCTTTTTGTCAAACAGTAAAGTAATGTATTTTTGAACGGTCCATGAATGAGTGAAACAGTATATGTGTGTGTTTATATGTGTGTGTTTTCATCTGTCTAAATCCCATATATGTGGGGAGGCTGGGAGTGATAGGGACATACAGAAGTCCAAGCTCCTGTGTTTTTCCATAATAAGGCAGTGCTGTCATGTTATGACAAACCGATGTTCCGAACTGGTCGTATGTGTAGATCTTGTTGTCTCTGCTCTCTCCAAGGCCACCAACACCTTTGCTCTTTGTCTTGTCTCCTTCAGGCCCTTTGAGTAGGTTGTAGAGTAGACTGGCAATGCATGAGAAACCTTTTATATACTGTCTATAGCAGTTTAACAATCCCATGATTCCTTTCACTAAACTAAGAGTGTCTGTAGTCCACTGGAGTGTTTTCCTGACCACGTTTAATGAAAATATTCACCGACATTTCAGATTCTAGTCTGGCTTCTCTGGTTTCTAGCTGTGGGAGAGAAATATGCATGATTCTAAATACTGATTTGACTGTGAAAATTATTAATTCTTCCATTGGTTCATCTGTAAAGTATTCGTGGTAGAGTCTACATATACAGTATCTATTACTTCTTAGCTGTACTTTCTCCTTGCCCCATGGTAATCCCAGTGGTGAGTCTTTATTGTAAAGCATCCCGACAGCACCCTCTAATGGTCAGTCATGGGAATGACTCACCAAATCAAATCAAACCTTATTTATAAAGCACATTTCGTACATTAAGATGTAATGCAATGTGCTTTACAAATAAATCAAATAAAAAGTGCACAGATTCAAAGACATACGCAACGAATGCAGATGCTTCCATACAGGTGTACTGCATGAAACAGTTGACCTCAATTTTGGATCAAGTTGGCAAGAGGAAAAGATTAAATTACTTTGAAAGAGGGTTTGTTATTGGGGTACGGATGGCAGGAGCTTCATTCATAAAGACTGCTCAACTGACTGGTGTTTCAATAGGAACAGTGAATAAAGTGACATCTGCATTTAGATCTATGGGAAAGACATCAGTAAATATGGTTGGAAATTGTGGTCAAAAGCTCACATTCAATGACCGTGATGCTCGTGCATTAGTGTGATATGTAAGGAAAACAAAAGAGCAACTCATCCTCAGCTGACTGAGAATGTCAATGCAGGACGTGATCAGCAAGAACAGTCCGTCGACAACTACATAGAGAGGGATATTATAGTAGGGTTGCAGTGCATAAACCCAACCCCCAAGACCAATGCACATTTGAGAGTTCAGTGGTGCAAAAACCATAGGCACTGGTCTACAGAGATGTAGAAACAAGTGATATGGTCAGATGAGTCATCCATCACCACTTGTCCCCTTAGATTGAAGGGTCACGGCAAATCAATACAAAGTTATTCTGAGTGATCACCTTTATCCTATGATGAAACATTTCTATCCTGATGGGAGTGGTCTCTTCCAGGATGACAATGCCCCCATCCACAGGGGTCATGGTCATGGGGAATGATTTGAACACCTTACTAAGACACATTATGTTGGTTTGTCCTTGAATTTGTCACCCGTCTGTATTTTGCGAATGTACAGCATTGGTGCAAAAATGAATCGACTGTCACCAATAATGCAAAAGATGGTTACATCAGAGCTGTGTATTGGTAAAACGTGTGTTCTGAAAACTCAATAAATATGAAACTCTTTTACAGAGCTGTCTTTGTGGTGATTTTCACATGTTGTTAACTAGTCAAAAATCACTTCAGAACCTCAGATATTGGCAGCTTCAGTGGAATTTAATAGATTGCCGATGACATTTTTCTTTCTGAAATGAATTGACAGCAGTCTTGATGAAAGAACTGTGAGAAACCTACAATGTTGACTTCACATGCCTGGCTATCATTAGATTGGAGCTATTTTATCTTTACATTCTTGTGCATTGTGTACTTGTGTAGAAAAGTAACATAACAAACTGTCTTGATTCTTATTCATCTGGTGTCTTTTTGGACTAACGTGATATTATTTGGCCGGATTGATCCAACTGAGCTATTGTTTGCTGTGACGCCCCACATCAGATCTGGATGTCCCACCCAAATAAACTATTACATCTATTCTGTATACTCTACTTGACCTAACTCGGCATGTATTGCACCATCGACCGTCCTGGTAGGGGGAGCCCTCTCTGAGTAGCCCCTCCCAAGGTTTCTTCCATTTTTTCCCTGAAAGGTTTTGTGGGAGTTTTTCCTCGTCCTCTGCGAGGTTCAAAGGTCAGGGGGTGCCATGTTCTAACCATTTATTGTTTTCACACGTTTTCACAAATCTAAAAGCGAAGCAAAATCTACATGGACTCTATTGTCAATATTTCCTTTTATTCAGTACAGTTATTGTTAGCAATAGTGTAAAATAGCTAAAAAAGCCTATAAATGACCTCATACTTAGATAGATAGATAGAAAGTTAGAAAGTTACCAAGTGCTTTACAACCACGACAAACTGAACAAATGACCTAATGGTTCCAGCCATAGGGATGAAACACATGAGTGATTAATTTGTCAGGATACACCTAATGCAGAATTCAATTTATTATTA
>CABFOQ010050351.1:0-17907 GCA_900660455.1 Gephyroberyx darwinii | reverse complement strand
GCCACGGCAACAACAAACATCATTTATATTTCTTGCTGCTTCCCAAAGTGGGCTCCAAGGACCGCCAAGGGTCCTTGAGGGGTTTCCAAGAGGTTTCCACTTCAGTTTCCCTCCAAAAGAAGATGGTACAATGAGAGAATGTATAAGGATGACTATTTGGATGATAGGTTTCATTACATAGCAAATAGTAATGATGATTCAATGATGAAAAATGCAATGTTGTCACATTTCCTTCCAAGTTAGTTTCATTTACAGGCGATGACATTTGGGATACTGGCCTAATCCATCAGCCTTCAGGAGTCACACAGAGTTTCTGCCACTTAACCGACACAAAAGAGCAAAGCCGGTGAGTGGGGATCCCTCGCAAAGACCTACACTGCCCTTCAAAGCCAAAGAGCAAGAACTGTGTGAGTAGTGAAACTGTGAAAAATGATTTCATAGTTCATCTGTCCCAATAATTGCTTTGTTTGTATGGAAAAGGAAGATAGTATTTTATATATCCAAACCCCAGACAGGACCTCTGACTTTTAAAAGTATTTGCAAGGCCGTATAGTAATCCTATAAAACATTTTTATGAGAACTATATAAATATAACCCCAAAACTGCATACAATACCCTACTATACTATAGTAAGTAAGTACTAAGTAACACTAATACTATAGTGATACCATAGGAGAAAAACATACCATTAAGAAATTAAAAGTCTCCATGAACTCCCTATTGATTACCAGACACTATAGGAATATTATAGGAATATGATAATGACTTTTTTGCCAGGGTTGAACCGGCTCAATATCTCAATGAACTGCTTCTCTGAGAGAAGCGTGATGTGCACAGGGAACTGAACACATTCATCCAGATTGTTTAAACTTCATTGAAGTTAATTTCCCCCTGTAAATATCTTCAAAGTTAAGTAAACAACTTAATCTGCATCGCTGTCATGGTCATATTTTGGGATCTGCCGATTCCGATGCTTCATTCGAGCCTCTGGCAGGTCTATATTGAGAGATAAATTCAAACCCGAGGCAGCGTTTTGCTATGGCGGAGCCAAATTGGGATGCCTTAAGTCCCTTATTATCCACGTTTTGCTCTTAGCTACCATGACATATTAGATATCATTGAAAACCTTGGTTTCTTGACTTTCATTTAAAATTGAGTGTATAGATGTGAGCAATGCATTTCTGTGCTGAAAGCTAGGTAAAGATAGTGTACAGTTAAACTTTATTTCTCTTCTACAGTGGCTTTAGAGGTGCATTTCTTTAGCGTCATGCAGGAATCCTGTGCTGGAAATGCTCCATAAACTTGGCACCAAGCTATTGATTGAAAATGTCAAAAATACATGGGTAGCAATGGAAAACCAATGGAAAAGCCAACTGATTATATTCTCAGTTTCAGAAAAGTGATTATTTTTGAAAGAACTGTTTTTGCAGGACACAGATGACAGGTTTAATTGTAATCTTGGTGACAGTTGAAAGCAGCGCCATATTGCCCTCCTTCGCTTTACCCTGAGATGGAAAGTTGGAATAGCATGCAAGCAAAGGTGGAAACTGGGTCCCGATTCCCAGGTTTCAAACCATTCAGGGGTAGAAGAAGATTCCAAGGGGGGTCATGATATAGTTGACAGCTTCATTTTACATGTGCCTTGAGAGCTGCATGAAGCAATAAAACAGCTCCTATCATCATCAACTACCTCATACTAAGCAATCTGTTCATCTATTTTAACCAAAATTAATCAACAGTGTTTTGTGTTGCCATCCATTGCAGAACTGAAGGAGGCGTTGGCAACACGACATAGCCTTGGACACCTGTTTTGCCAGAATCATTTGGGGATTCATTTGGGGACCTATCATCTGTTTCCAGTCCAGTTTCAGCAAGCACCCAAATGGAAAAATGCATTCTCTCACCCGGGGACCAGAGGCTCATTAAAACATATCATTTTTTAATCCATATAATTTCACGACTCATGTTGTGTCCTGCATCAGCCTTTGAAAAAGAAGAGCACATTATGAGGTGCAGGGAAAAAACATTCAGTACCTAAAAGTAATTAAAGCACTACTTGCTGTGATGGGGGGGCCGTGTTGTGGCTTTTATTGAAGAGATGAATCATTATTGTTATTGTATGAGGATATTCGTTTTATATTATAAGGATATGAAATAACGTGGTAATAGAATAGAACAGAATTGAATAGAAGCATGTTTGATATTTTATGACACTTTTATGGTAGTTTTAGTGAGTATTATCCAAGGCACAGAAACACTTCATCATCAGCACAACTAGCTCATAGCAAACCATTTATACATATATATTCTATTTGCTTTGGTTCCGGCAGAGTTGGTGGACGTTATTGAACAGATAAATCATTTGTTGCCCTGTTGTTTTATTAGGTGATTAGGTTTTTATTGTGTGGGTATTAATTCTCCGTAGAGCCACAAAACAGCATCAGTTTGGACACGGCCCCACAGCTGTGGCTAGTGTGTGTGTGTGTGTGTATATATATGTCCCCCTTGTAGCATTGCCAGTATCCATGATCTACAATACTCGGTCCCCAGCACCATTAAAACATCAGGGAGGTCGAAGCAGCTCTCTCCGTCTTCACCTCTCTGTCTCTTCCTGTTGTTTCTGGTTCTGTGTAATTCACCTCTTTTCCACTGTTATTTACTTCTCGTTCTCTTTGTGGGAACGAGTGACAGCTGCCTTGGGACTGACCATAGAAAGAAAGAGAGAAAGAAAGTATAATGGTATTGTATATATGTATAGCTACCCTATTAATATATTTTGTTAATTATGGTTCAAAAATAAGATCAAATAAATACATTGTTTCAATTAATAAAATAATAATGGTGGTTTATACATCATTTTTGTATTGATTTTTGTTTCTTATGCCAGTATTTATTACTTTTGTGTTTTTTTGTTTGTTTGTTTTCTTTTAGCTGTTATTGATGCAGAACATACTAGTGAATATCGAGTGAACCCACCTTTCTCATTTATCTTTCTCTTTGATTTATTGTTCTTTTCCTCTCTTACTATCATATCGTATTTGAGCTGTTGAAAACCTTTATGCTACGTACACAAGAGGTTAACATGCAAACTCTGACCATGTTGACCTTTTAAACCAACCAATGCTGGTACGATGCACACCAATATGTGTAAGTACTCATTCAAGAGCAAGCACAACACACACACACACACACAAACATATACACACCTCTGCAGCTTCCCACTCAGCAAGTCATTGCACCGGCAGTTAATGGTGTTAAATTACTGGCTGTGGGCATTAGGAGAGGCGGTAAATTGCCTCACTGCTGAGTGTGTGTGTATGCGTGTATATGCATGTGTGTGTATGTGTGCGTGTGTGTGTATTTGCCTGCATGCTGAGTCAAGTCAACTTTAAGGTTTGTCACGCAGTGCTTGACAAAATATCAGCGACACAAATAGAATAAATGCAAGATGTAGAACCAGTAGATGACACACTGCAAGAAAAAGTGTGTGTGCGTGTGTGTCTATGCACATGGTCTTCACTGCACACACAATATGAGATACACACACAATGTTCATTTTCCCTTTGTCTCTCTGAAATATGTGTGTGTGTGTGTGTGTGTGTGTGTGTGTGTGTGTAGTCTAGACTCCTAATGTTGGGCAAAGAGAGCAAGGTAGCAACGGAAAGAGAGAATTAGCGAATAGCGAACCAGATAGTGAGAGCTTGACTGGTTAAAAGCAGGCTAATGACTGAAAGGTTGCCGGTTCAAATCCCGGGACAGGCTGGAAAAATGCAGGTGGGGGGAAGTGAACGAGGAACATTCACCCCATCCCTCGACAACTATTACTGACATGCCCTAACCCCCGACTGCTCCAGTGGAGCTGCTCAGTGCCCTAGTCTCCTCGGATAAATAAAGATTAAAATGAAGAAGAGTCGAAGAGAAAACAAAGTGAAAGAGAGATGTGTGTATATGAGGCAGACAGATGGCACAAGCAAACAGCTCATTGATTCCCTGTGCATTCTGACCTTGAAGGGGTGTGTGTGTGTATGTGTTCAACGTGGATTGAAGTGGAATGCCTCGTCTCACTCCCCGTTGCATTATTGGGTGAAATTGGTTCGAATTGTGAAGGATGATGGCTTTCTCAAAATGCAGACACACACACTCATGTGTGAATATGTACAGTAGCAGAGACATATCCAGGTATATGTACATGAGCACGAAAGTTTGTGAACCCCTTGTGCAATTAAATATTTGTTTTGATTTACCATGCAATCCTTATTTAATCAAAACTAGCCTTTTCTGAAATGTAGTAAATTATCTATATTAATCAATGTCAGGTTTAGAAGTTTAGAGGAAATGTGCATGTAATAAATTGAAAGCAGTTTAAAGGGAATTAGTGCAGGTGCAAAAATGACTGAACCTCCTCTCACATAAGGCAAATCAAGTAGGTAAGTAGATTCAGGGGGGTTGTGTTGCACGTTTTTTGAAAGTTAAGATATTTCAAGTCTAGAATTCAAAACAGCCATCTATCCATCTATCTATCTATATATATGTATGTATATATATATATATCAGTGCTGCACGCAGTACAAAGGCTTTGCAATTACCTTTAAAATCTCCCAGTAATTAGTCTAGTGCTATTATGGAGGTCCACTGCAAAACTGCAATACTGTGCACAGATAATGGCTAAGTATATATATAGAAAGTGAGTGAGAGAAACCTGAAATATATTGTTGTCGAGTGGGTCTAACTCTACAGAAGCAGAGAGTGGCCATGGTTGCAATTTTTTTAATCCCATTTTCTCAAGATCACAATTTAATTATCTTGCCTGGCTAGTCTTCTTAACTGACGAAGACTAATTGTCATTAATTGAAGATATTGTCAGCAAAACCATTGAGTTGTTATCTTGAGATAATGAGACGATTCAGTCATGATCACGAGAAAACAAAGTTTGATATCTTGATAACAAGATAATTAAGTTGTGATCATGAGAAAATGTGATAAAAATCAAAAGGCTACCGCTATCGCACTAGGCCAATTCAGTATTGTTCAAAGTACAATTGAATGGTCTAATGAGGTACATTTATTTCTAAATTTAGAAATAAATAAGCTGCCTTGTCTTCTAGAAACACATTGAGTTCTAGCTTGAGAAGAGTCTCAAGGTTATCTCAGTTAACCTGCTAACTGTTAGGTAGCTAGCTAGCCAGCAGGCTATTTTAGTTCACGCTAACATGTGACTACTAGCCACTGCACAGAGAAGATATATTATTGCACAAATCAGATGTGTTAACAACAAGACAGGGATAGTTAACTAACCAGATGCTATCGTTAGTTATCTAACAAGCATTTTTTACATTTACATTTTTTAAAAACAAAATCAGATGTATCAGTGATGAAATGATCAGTTCCCAGTACAGCACAGAAATTAACCAAGTCTATTTTATTCTGTTGAAACCGGCAAGTATGGCTCCCAGAGGGTGTGTTACATCACCTGAAACCCATCTATATATAGAGTTTACAATGGTTATTTGTGTAAGTACAAAACTCACTTTTTGTCAAGATATTTACTTTGAAATGCAGTGGGGATAAATGGAAATGCTCAAAGTGCCTCATGAGGAACAACTACCTCATCACATAAGTACTGGATATAAGTCCACTACTTATATCTATAGTGCAAAAATACTACAATATTTGAGTAAAAATCTTTGAATATTTGAGTAAAAAAGCCCTCATAGAGTCTTTTCTTATTTAATGCAGTCATACATCAAAATTGTGGGAACAGTGGGAAACAGTGGGAAATGCAATGTGACTGCCATTTATATTCCATTAGAGTGAGTAAGTTTAAGTTGCATATGTTTCAACATTTATAAGGTTGCTGTTAAATACCAATATTGCAAATAAAATGAGACAGTTGTTATTTCATAGCCTGTTTTCATGTTTTATTTGATTTTCAAGATTATTTTGGTGCCGTTTCAGTATACATTAGTGCTTTCTACAAATGTATGCCTTAGTGGTATGTGAAGGCTTATAAAACAGCATTAAGACCATGTGGTGCTAAATTTTCCATTGAGACTGAGCCCACGATGCAGGTATAAAGTGACTGAATTAATTGCAAGTACTATATCTTAAATATGACGGGCCATCACTACAGGTACTCCCTTCCCTGTGCATGCTCAGAACATGGTGGCATTCAATCTCTGCTCTTAAGCATTAAGCTCTCCTAACTGGGAAAGAGCTGAGTAAGGACTCCATCAGGTTCTCAAATGGGTACCCCCTCCTCACAGGTGTTTCATCTTCGGAGGGCTTGACAGTGCAGCCCAGCCTCCTGGGACCACTCCCTCTGTACACCCCTCAGCTTGGGCCGACACCCCCTACAGCTCCAGATCCACCTGTAAGCCACCTCCGCTTGATTGCTGACTTTGGCCACTAGCTTTCTTGACACTCCCTCAATGCTAAGCAGGCCCAGCGTCTGGCCTGTGAACTCCCACTGTCAGGTTCCAATCCAATCCTCAAGGTCTCCTGAATGAGGATGTGCCTGTGCCTCCTCTATCCTTCTCTAACCGCCTTGTGCTCCTAGACCACAGGACGATGTCTGTCTGGCTATCTCCTCTGGAAGTGCATCTCTGTTATGTACTAGTCATTTCTTTTATTATTTTTGTTCTATTATATTTAGATGCTTTGGCAATCCTCATTTAACATTCAGGGCAGTAAATTGAGTTCAAGGAGAAGGATGTAGTAATAGAAGGAAAGGCTGGAAGAGAAAAGAAAGAGAGGTGTGGTGGAGAGATGGAAGGAGGTGTTTGTGTTAGAGAATCTGAAAAATGATATTCAGGCCCATTAGAGAGTGAGGGAGAAAGTGTGAAGACTGACGAGAGGCAGGAGGGTTTTAACACTCCTGTTTCAGTTTTCCGTCACCACACTCGATGCACAGGAAAGACAAGTCTTCACTAGAGAAATGTCAATCCACCTGGAAACTGGCAGATGTTCTCTGTCCAAGTGCTAAAATGATTTCAAAAAGGAGTCCCTCATTAACAAACATGAGTAATATACTAGTTTAGTATGTACTAAATGTTCATTCCTCCTTATTAGTTTTGATTATTCATCTCTTTGAGCAGTTACAACCCAAAACTGGTGATTGCATCCTCTCTCACCTTCAAAAATCAGGTTGAGTCAGTTTCCTCTCCTGTGAATGATCAACAGTGTTGATGACTGATGTTCTTGCTGCCCTTTTACTGGATAAAATCAAAGTAGTGGTATTAGTTCCAACGGGAGAAAGTAAACGTTTCTTCCATTTCTCATCTAAGCTTTGTTTTGTGTGAGAGGATGATGGGGGTGGGGGCGGGATTTCGTTTTTGGCCAATTACACTTAAAGCTGATAATCTGAGGGCGTGATAATAACTTAGTTTTTTTATTGCTGTGGCAAGAACAAAAACTTGCTTTAACAGTTCAATGAGTTTTATAATCTACACAGAAGTAGAGGTACCCAAACATGTGTGGATTCAAAGTAACTGGAACCAGAGGCTGATGTATTTTCAAAAGACAGGAAAAAACTTTATTGATAATTACATGCCTAAAAGTATCTATCTAATAAAGTATCTATCTATCACAAGAAGGGGGAGAGGAAAAGAAAAAAAGGGCAAATTACGGAGTTACTACCCAGGGTGGGCTAGGCCCAAGGGAATGCGGCAAGCCAAAGCAGAGAGGACCTAGGCTAAAGGCTGAAGGGGCCTAATGTGGGGCATGCAACCTAATAAATAAACACAAATGAATCCCATCATCAGACACCTGCCAAACAAACTCATACCTGCCACATCAATACTATTACTGATTCTCAAATAGTGATTTGTTAAACTACTATCTGTCACTGGGATAAGGGATAATATTACTGAGGACACCTTGCCACCCAACTTGACACAAACAGAAATTCTGTAACAAAACCACATATCAAGATAGATCTCCAAACACAATTGCAAGCAAATCTTTGAGAGATGGAAACTTTTTCACACAGAACCCTGAAATCTCATGTATAATGCAAAAAAAATATCCATCTTAACAAGTCGTTTAATCCAGTATTAAGTCGTAAAACCCTTTTCTTCAAACAAGTGAGAAAATCTGCCCTTCAGCTTAGATAATTCCAATTGTTTCCAATGCAAATCGATTTGTTTCAAAAGTTTTCTTGAATTAAGTTTCATATCTTGCTTTGTTTTCCAGATATTGACATTGATTGAGAAAATTCCTGAAAGACGGGAAACTGCATTGGAAGTTTGTAGGATGTAAATGTGAGACTAAATGACTTGACAAATGACATTTTTGTATTGTAAGGTTCTGATAAGAATGGGATACATCACACACACTTACACACACACACACAGACACCCTATCCTATACCATGCCATCACACAGAAGCATGCACACTAAAACCACTCCACTGCTGTCTTGTCTCCTGGTTTCTTTGGGAAAAGTAAGCCGCTAAATCCCCTCCGGCAGCTAGTACAGCAGAAAGTAACTAAATACTTTTACTCAAGTACATGAACTGCAGCTTTTTTTATGCACTTGTACTCTACTTCGGTATTTCCTATTCAGAGAGCTGGATACTTGCACTTCACCACCATCTTATGTTCTCTGTGAAAAATTAAGCATTAAATTCCTCCAGGCAAGTAACAAGAGCGATGGCAACGGTACAGTTTTCGGAAACAATCCCGTGAAACAACATTTCCTCTCCATTTTTTTGGGAAATGTTTTGGGTGGGAGTAATTTCCATTTCGGTTCCGTATCCGCTCACGCTTCAGTCCCAGTTTGTACTCGTTGTGATGGCTGCAACGCTCAAACTATTCTAATTTCTGATTCAAGTCTTAATTGGAAATACTTGCCTTGCTGTGGTATGTTTTGGGTGCAAATTCATGCATTTACATTTAAATTTTTTTAATCGTAATTCATTCAGACTGGCTTTACCTGGGATGTTTCCTCTTTTTGAGCAACACCCGGCTTCAGATTCAAACCTGGGCACTGCGCAGCACAACCACATGTTCTACTGTCGACCACTGAGCACTTCCACTGGAGCAGTGCCTTGCTCAAGCATAACTCGTGGGCATTGAGGGAGGGGAAGAGTGTTACTCATTCACTTTCCCAGCTTATCTCGGCTGTTCCAAGCACTGGTTCATGGTGACGCTCTGGTCAGAAGCCTGCTTCTCTAACCCCTTTAGGCCACTGTTGCCCCCATTTCGGTCGGGAGTGGAACGTTTGTAGCAACGCTGGCTCTCCGCTGCAAAATAAATATAAGAAGAGGGAATGCTTATGAGGAAGTCTTACTGCTCTTATTCAGATTTGAGAAGTTGGCACGACTGTGTTTCTTATTTCAAATGGATGAAATATGAAACACAGTCTGCAAACTGTCAGAGATGGATCCAAGTGTAAGTAATCAGTCTAACAACTGTTGGGCAAAATGGCCCCAAGAGATTTTCAATTCATCAAAATCTTCACAACTAAATTTAATATTGAATTATGTAATGTGTCGACTAGTTCTTGCCAGCATTTTTTCAAGGAAATGTAATTTGAATGAATGTTTCCAGCGTCTGCAGCAAGTTTCCTCTGGTCATGCATCCTCTAATATTCTTCCTCACGACTTTTAATTTCGGTACAAGTTCCCTGTCTAGGCTGCATTAATACTGCAAGAGTAGAAGTCACCCATCCTGCATCTATCCTCCATTAGTACTGCAGTTTATTTCTCAGATGCTTTAAAGGAGAACTGACCCAAAACCGGGTCCTTCACATATTACTTGCTGCCCGATTGGCCTTGAGCTGCAAAGAGGACAAAAACCTCAACTTTGCAAATAACTCATCTTGGGGATGCAGTGGCAACCATGCAATAAAAAGTGGGACTTGCACAGTGCCTGCATCTATATGAGTGTCACCCTGTCCTTCCCCTTCTCTTGCCGATTCTCTATTTATCTCCCATTCCTTCTCTCGTTCCGTTTCATTGTGTCTGCAATTCTCTTACCTCTCTCTCCCTCCATCCTCCATTTAAATCAACAGAGGTCCAAAGGGTGTGTTGAATGCCATTTTAATCTCTCTCTCTCTCTCTGTCATCAGTCTTATGCTATAAGCCTCTATTGGTAGGCGGCCAGTGATTGCTGAGTCTCGTTAGCTGTATCCTCCTTTGGGACTGTTTAATGTGTTGCATTGCTACTCAGGTAGCCAGGGATGAAGAGAGAGGGAGAGAGAGAAAGATAGAGGGAGACAGTCTGTAGTGTGTACAGTCCTTCTATAGATTCCCTCCCTCAGGAGCTGTAGACCGATGATGGTGGTCATTTGTCCTTGTTTGCCCCCCCCCCTCTATTTCTTCCTCTATTCTTCTGTTCTCTACTCTTCTGTCTTCCTTGTCTCAACCCATCTCTCCTCTCCTCACTGTGATAGGAACCCCTCCTATCCCTTGTAACCATCCCAGCTCAACTAGTTCTGCCTCCCCCATCAACAGGTGCATAGTGCAGACAATGGCAGAAGAGCAGCTGGGTCAAAACTGAAAATGTGCAAGGTCAAAAACAGGAGTAAACAGATATTGCTAATGAAAGAAGGACTGCATTGTTTTTTCTACTAGACAGGTAAGTGCAATTTACCCAGATTATTTCTATAAAGGAAACCAGTCTAGCCCTACAAACTAGATCCAATACCTCATTTGCATTACTCAGAACCAGGCTGTGCAGAACTGAGCCTAATAAAGGCAAAGCCCAGTTATTCTGTAATGTGTTTCCAGTGTATACGGAGCTAACCGGGTTAACGTTATGTTGGTTGCTTTGCTTCACTGCTATAGTGGCAGGTTTAGCTGACAGCTTTGCTGAGAAACAACCATTTAAAATGTTCCTGGCTGCAATCAGCCTTAATTGGCCGCAGCGGTGCCGGATGCAGAGAGAACCAGCCCACGCCTCAACCCCCCCGCCACAATACTTTTCTTAGCTATATTAATTACTGTTAACGTATAGATCCCTCTACATGAAGATGCCTTTGTCCAAAATGCAATGCAAGGGCATGCGTTTCTTGTTTGTCTACGTTCATAACCGCATGTCTAAATGTCTATAGATATTTATGACATTTAATATTTAGCTTCTCAGATATGTATCAATTCACATCACTTGCTTGTTGGTAGGGAATTCATCACATTGCAATTATTTTGCAATAATGACCATCTCGCTGTACATTATCCTGCTAATTGCATGGCTATTCACCAAAACATGATGTGAAATAACGATTTAAAATTATTTGATTACGATCTAAAGTCATTTACAATTCAACGGGATCACAACCACAGAAACCTCTGAACCTGGATGAACATTGTAACCATAGCAACAAGCAGAAATAAACATGATTGCAATTAGCAATCATAAGATAGCAATTAAAAGTTTCAGCCTCTCTAAGTGATATACGTGTTATTTACGATAGTGTGATGAAGAGGGGGAAGTGATAGATAAATACAGTAGAACATGTTTTACATTACTCTATAGCCATGCAGTATTCAGGACGCAGTACATGCTGTATTCTACACATAACACTGTTGTAAGATTAGAGCCAACCGTAGGAGTGAACCCTCTCACTCTGACAAGCTCTTTTTGATGTTCATGCTCGCTCTGGGGTTAAACAGCTGACAAGTGAGGTTGCATCTAGCATTGGCTGTGACACACACACATACACACACACACACACTTACAGCATACGGCAGGCAGGAAGCGATAAAACATAAATGAATATAAAGTGCTCTCATATCACACGGTGAAGCGTGATAGTTGAGTGATAGGTGTGAAGTACCAAAGTAAAAAGTCAATATGAGCCTGGGATGTCCTTCCATCACTTTGCTACAGTAGGCTACAGTAGCACTGTTCAAATGCAACAAGAATACACACACACGTAGACAGCGTGCCTGTATTCTATCCTAACACACACAGAAAACACATACACACACACACACACACACACACATACATTGCATTGCATACAAGTGCATACAGTACATTCATTAGCATAGCATCCTGGCATTTGACATATTTGACAGTGAGTATTCATTTAAACTGTTAAATAGGAGGTAAGAGAAATAGGAGGAACACTCTTGGAGCAGGGAAGAGCCACAAGACAGAAAAAAAGTGAATGGAGAGTAAAAGAGTAAAAAAAACCCGGCATGATAGAAAGCGAGGGAACAAGATGAGTCCTGCGAGAGCGAAAGAGAAAAATAAGAAATACTGCAAAGAGAGAAAAAACAAAGGAATGAGAAAGAGGAGAAACGAAAGAATAGGGGAAGAGAGAGACAGAGATAGATGAATACATATGTACATACATATGCTAACAAGTCTTTCTCTCCCTTTCTCACATTCTTTTTTCTCTTTATTCTTTGTCTCTCTTTCCATTTCTGAGTCATTTGTGAGTTATTTTCTTCCCTGTCTTTCTCCCTTGTTGCTTTCCTATACACTCTTTTCTCTCTGTCTCTCTCTTGAATAAAGATGTGGCGATTTTTTCAGATGCTCTTTTGTATTTTCTGTCTGTGATCAACTTAGCGTTTCCATACTACAATAGGAGTAGCACCAACATCATCTCTGCATCATCTCTGCCCTGTGCACATGCTAATATCTTAGCATACAGTAGATATCTCTGCCCTGTGCACATGCTAATACGTTAGCATGCAGTAGATATCTCTGCCCTGTGCACATGCTAATATCTTAGCATGCAGTAGATATCTCTACCCTGTGCACATGCTAATATGTTAGCATACAGTAGATATCGCTGTCCTGTGCACATGCTAATTGACCTTTTTGTAAAGAGTTGGTGTTTTCTTTTTGTTTTTCCTGTCAATCCTCTCATCACATAAAGGCTAAGTTGAGCAACGGGCTAATTTCCCAGAAAGTCAGCGCCGTCTTTTGAAGTCTTCTTCCCCCGGCTCGTCCTCGCTCTTAATGGGCTTCTCCACTTCATCGCTGAGAGAGTGAAAGCTACTGAAGCTCACAGGTCTGTCACTGTCACGGGAAACATGCTGTGCTTAAACAGGAACAATGACAGAAAACCTCAACCAGGGGAGGCTTTGATCACTTTGAGTGAAAAATGGGATCATGGCAAAAAAAAACATCTTTGGCCTCGGCACCACTAAGCAGCAAAATCCACTGTAGGGAGGGAGAATGAGATATCCACCACTTGATATCACAAATGATGGTGCCTTTTAAAGGGTACTAGGTAACAAGTCCCAGGTTGAAAGAATGGGTCCTACAGTCTTGACCCTCTATATATTAGAGATATTGAGAAATTAACTTGTAACCCTCACAATTCATCCTTGGACTAACCATCAATTCCCCCCTCCACCACCACCACACACATACACACACACACACACACACACACATGTACACATACAAATCCACCCACCCCCCAAGAACTACTACTGCACAATTTCACTTTTTGCACAATTCACTTTCTTGCACCCAGGACTTTTTTTTTTCGCATTAAAATTTATTTTCTTTTGTACTTTTGTATAGCTTGAGATATACTTTATTCTTTATTTTTATTATTCCTATTGTAATGTCTTGGCTGCTGTAACAAAGAAATTTCTCCCCGGAGATTAATAAAGTACCTACTTACCTACCTACCTACCTACCCATCAATTGAAAAAAAAAAAAAAAATTACTTGGACTGTACAAGAAAATATTTTGTTGCCATGGATTCACCAGATTCCATCCATATTCTTTATTCTTTGTTCATTTTTCTTTTCCATTAAGACCGACATCTACCAAATATGTTCTGCAAAAGTGCTTAGCGAAACATCCCAATTTACTCAGCAAGTAAACTGAAATTGGACTGTTAAGAAAGAAACCTTTGGAAAGCAAGCATAACCCGAGACCTTAAGCCAGTAGTTGGTTGGATTCACAGGGGGATCGACAGTGAATGTAATCAGAGCGAGAGAGAACAGGCGCTTGTACAAAAATAACCGTTGCATCCCATGCGTTAAAAAGAAGTATGTTCAAGCAGTGCTTAAAGTTGCGCTTAAACTTCAATTGATGCCTTTTAACAAGGAGAATTCCTCAGTTCCGGATAAGTGGCGTAAAATGGCAACTGTGCAACATCAGGACCGAACTCTCTAACCTTCCCGGAGGAGTTGATATTCTTTTGCAAATCGCAGAGCTCAATGCATCGCGATTGGTGTGAAAGAGACACTAAGAGAAGATAACTGGGTCTCTTTTAACCTATAGCTCATTCTTGAAGGTAAGTTACTGTACTCTGCAAGTTACTGCACTTCAGTCAATACTAGATTAAATGGACATTTTTTCACTGCATGTGTTCATTATTGTTACTCTTGGGCAGTTATCAAATCCAGCTCTTGACCTTTATCACATGCTCCTCTTTCTCTTTTCCAACCTTTTTCTCTCATTCTGCTTTTTACCACTAAACACTGGAATGCCATAAAACTCTTAAGGCCGATCGAGTGAAACAGGCACAAAACTGTTTGCATCAAGTCCTACCTTCTCTGTGCTGTTAATAAACTCGTACGACACTGTCAAAGTAAAAAAAAAAAGTTCCTCTTCTTAAACAAGATGAATGAGAAACTCCAGATGAACCACACAGGAAAGAAACAGCGTTGTATGATTGAACCCTCACACTTAGCCAGAGGCGTTGTACCTGCTTTTTCAGCAAATCACACAAGTTTCAAACAAATCAGAGCGACTCTGCTGTCTAACCCGATGGCTACATGCTCATCGGGGCTTTGAAGCAAACATCTCACAGCAGTACTTGCGAACAATTTGTATTAATGTCGTTTTCTTTTTAAAAGTAGGTTATCCAAAAGATAATTGGACTGTTGGACTGAAGCGTCGCGTACTCGTGACAATCTCTGTTTGATCGTGGCTCTTGATCTTTGCCACGTCATCGCCCTTTGTCTCTTCTATCTTTTGCTTTTCTAAAAGAAAAAAAAGCGCTAAAATAGAATTCTAGGAGAACATTTTCAAGTGCAGTGGACTTAAAGTTAAGGTTAAGAAAGTAACAACTATGGTTAAAGTTCGCCAACAAAGGGTTCGGGTAGGATCGTGGTCATGGTTGCTACTGCCTGTGTCTAGTGATGTCCAGTGATGTGCAGTGAGGTCAATAACAGGGTAGGCACAGCTTTAAGACAGCCAGATTTTACTCGTGGTAAACTTTACGCAGGCATGCTCGTGCGCAGGCGCACACACCGGTCGATATCAAGTTCTATTTCTCATAGGCTTCGCCTTATGGGCTATGCTCGTGCGCGTGAGCGCGAGCACTGAAAATTCAACGATGCACCTATCAGCACCTGTATATAATGCCGTGCTAGCCGGCATTCGTCCTCTTTTTTCTTTCAGTGAACACCTAATCTAAAGATGTATAAATTCCATGATCAGCCCTTTTCAGGGCCAAGAGCTGTAATTCTTGCCCAGCGGATCTTCTGCTGGAGGACGGCCACTCTTCATGCTTCCGCTGCCTCTGCATGGAGCGTGCTAGAGCCGCCGTGGAAAGAACGGCGCTTGCTTTTCCCTTCCCGGGGATAGGCTCGTGGCTAGATCGCCACTCCCGATATCTTGAGGCGCTCGGTATTTTTGATGCTGTCGGCCCTCCTGATATGGAGGTAGATGGCGGCAGGACGAGCAGCGGAGATCCCGATCCGGACGCACTGTTTGTCACCGCTAGTGACTCCTCTCTGTCTAATCAGCGATCTTCGTCACGGAGCTCATCTGTCTTCTCAGCTCAGATGAGCTCGTCTCGTTCTCTCGTCATCTGCCCGCTCTTTCTCACCGGTCCGGCCCAACCTAAATGATGCCAAGGACCCGTCATCCCTTAAAGCTCCAGGTAAGTCAATTGCCGACTTGACCAGGGTAGAGGGTTGGAGCGCTCAACAGGCGAGTTGCTTACCTCGCCTAGAGTCTCCCCTCGGCACTTCTCCAGGCGCTGCATAGCGTCCAGACGAGAAACTGCTGCCCCCTCCCATCTGCCCTGTTGATCATTGACAATTGGGAATATATATTTATATTGTATATGGACTATATAATATAGCTAACAGCTAATAATTACAGCAGCTAGCCGCAATGGCGGACAAGACACGTGTCTGTTCAACCAGAGCGTAGCTGCTGTCAACAACATCACTCTGTTAGCGTCTGCCCTGTCATCATTGACAGTTGGGAATATATATATATATTATATATTCCTAATGACAGCAAATTCCTCTTGTCCACGGTTTCCTGATACTATGTCAGCAAAGCCTGTGAAACAGTGAGACGAGCTCTACCTTCTCACTCTGCTAAGCTATTGATACACTCAGGCCTATGTTTTTCTCCAGATCAAGAGGTGAGGGGCAGACATAGCCCTGGCCATACCGGCAAAAAGCAGGTTCGTTCCTCAGGCCCTTGAGTGGCCAAACCCACGCTTCTCTGCCCAGCAATCTGATGTCTGTCTGGGAAAAAGTAAGCGACCAGGGCCAGTTCTAGCTCCCGAGGGGCCCACCCCTCTGAGGGGCCTTCTCCAGGAGAACCCCTTTGAACCCATGCTTCTCCTCTCAGCAGTCTTATGGCTGTCTGGGAGTAAGTGAGTGACCAAGGCCGGGTATAGCCCCCCAAGGGGCCCACCCCTCTGGGGGGCCTTCTCTGAGAGAACCCTTTTGAACCCATACTTCTCCTCTTATGGCTGTCTGGGAGTAAGGGCGCACTCACACTAGGCCTGGTTCACTTGAACCGTGCCGGAGCACAATTGTCCTCCCTCCCCACTCCCCTGCTGGCCTGCACTCAAATTAGGCTATCCGTACCGTGCCCCGGCACACTTACGTCATCACGATCCTGAGCACGCTTGCGTCATCACGATGCGACTTTGTGTTTGTGACTTTGTGTTGATGAAATGCGCTCTCGCACAATGGAGTTCATGGTTCTAGTAGCTTTGTGGCTTATTTGGAGTCGTTTTGGGCGCGGTGACACGCGGCCCTCTCACATGCCTTATCGATTTATCAATTATGCAACGCGGAAATTTTCAGTTAATCGTGCTGCGCGTATGAGAAGATTTTTACGGAGGCAGCAGACGTTGAGGGAGGAATTTGCAGCTGTACTCGCCGACTACAATTCATGTTCATCGTTAAGGTAAGAACCACACCCGTTATTAACCCAAATATTCTCCAATGAATTGAAAAGTGTACTATGCAAGTAGTAATAGAAGATGTTTGTTGTTGTAATGATTACAGTAGCGCACACACAAGTACTAGCCCTAACTGGTTAGCATTGGCTAACATTGTGATTAATGTTAGGCTACTGAAATAGGCTAATGTCTACTCTGTTTATTTCATTATACTTCAAAATGCCAAGTCCATGCATCAATTAACATTACTTCTCCATTCTGTCTCAGGAGCATCTCGATTCAGCGGATGTGGTGTGTGTTGGGAGCATGTTGTCATCAACTGGACAGATTATAAATGGAAGACCAATTTTAGAATGAGGAAGACCACATTCTTGCAGTTGTGCAACATCCTCCGGCCACACTTTCAAAGAGAGACAACCACATTCAGGAAACCAGTGCCTGTGGAGCAACGTGTGGGGATATGCATCTGGAGACTGTCCACAAATGTGGAGTTCAGAACCATCTCCCATTTATTTGGGATTGGCCAGTCTACTGCGGTCACCATAGCCAATCATGTTGCCTCTGTAATTGCGAACAATTTGCTTTCCCTCTACATCAGAACACCCTCTGAACATGAACTCAACCTCATTATTCAAGGTTTCTGAGACCGGTGGGGTTTCCCGCAATGTGGAGGGGCTATTGATGGGACTCATATTGGGATTTTAGCTCCACCTGACAGCCCTGCAGACTACTATAACCGTAAAGGTTTCTATTCTGTCATCCTGCAAGGTGTGGTAGACCATCGACTTCGATTCTGGGGCATCAATGTGGGTTGGCCAGGCAAAGTCCATGATG
>CABFOQ010050347.1:0-21850 GCA_900660455.1 Gephyroberyx darwinii | reverse complement strand
GTTTTTGTAATGTTTAAGATGTTGTTTAATAAATTAACTGGTAATTGGGTAAAGAATAAGCCCAAATTAACATTTACTATTGGTCAACAAAACTGTCTCAATTAGAAAAAGAAAGTCAAGAGCATACTAAATAAAATGAAATGAATAGCAATACTCTGTAAATACAATAAATATTATTATTGTCATTAACCTGTGGGTTATTTGGTGTTTTATAATTGTGGGCTATGTGGTTATTTGCACATCTGGTTTGAGAAGGGGTAGCACTCATGTAACTCCAATGCTTGTTTAGCTCAGTTAGTAAAACATCAGACTTTCCTGCTGAGGTTCGTGAGATCTAACCTTATATAGTATTAGTTATCACCTCACTGTCGATTTTTATTGGTGAATCATAATGAATCGATTCAGAATAGGTTCACTGATATCTGAGAGCTCGAAAGAATCGAGTTAGTTAAAAGAGTCGCCTTTCCATCACTGTTGCAGAGGACGAGGTCCTTTTTTACACATGGGATATACCACTAGACTCCCCTAATCAATTAACAATAGCAATTGTTCCCAGGACGGGAACAATCCACGATAGTGGACACGCGAAATCCGGCTCGGTTTAGGACCGAGCGGACAACACGGAACTGAAACAGAATAGTTGAGTTGACAGAAACACTAACAGGATGATCGCGGTTGAAAGATGAGTAAAATAAAAGATATAAACTGCTAATACTTTGTGGAGTGAATTATTGATGAATAGAGGAATACAGAGGGTTATTGTAATGCGTGCACGGGCAGGGGGGAGTTATGTGTGGATGCGTGTATGTAGGTCGAGTGCTGTGAGCAACCAGTGATGGCTTCGTTACTCCGTCTTTGGTTGACCTGTTATTTAATGGCAGGTACTTTGGTCAACGCTTGTTTATCTTACCTGTCATATAACGTTCAGCGGTCAGTGCTTGGAGTTTGAACTCAGGTATGTAAGTAATTCTTCTTATGGACTAGCAGTCTCCTGCTGCATCCCTATCACTAGTATAACTGACCACTGTACAGCGGTAAGTGAATTTAATGTACATTGTCATATTATGGGGAGCATCACGTGTTCAGATCATATTTTCTTATGGAAGGATATGAAACAGTAGCCAACAAATCTTTGGTGGGTGGACCATATTGTCTGGACCAAACTTTCAGCATGCACAGTTGCTCTTCTGAAAGCACACAATGAACCACCAGATTGCATTGATTTACAGACAATGTGCACCACTGATAGATTATTAGCCTGTGTTTACTGTTTACCACACAACTACTTGGCTTGCCATTTACCTCACAAATCTGTAGACAAACCCCTGGATTTATCATTCCTGGGTTGTTTTCAACATTCATGAGGTAACTGAAAATGACCTTTCATGCGTTGCTTATCGGCTTGGTTTATCTAGCTTTAGGAATTTGGCCAAAGAAGACCATAATTATTAGTGTGATTGCTTCAGCTTATTCGGGGAATCGTGTTGATCCATTTTAATTTTTAATGCAACTTTTATCTTTTGAAGATTGTCGTAATTTCTCTATCTCTCATTTTAGGCATCATGCCGTTACATTGTGGATGTGGGACATTCACATTCCTCAGTCTATTCCTGATATCCTTGTTACTCACACCATCTTGTGATGGAGGGAAGATTCTGGTGTTCCCTGTAGACGGTAGCCACTGGGTGAACATGAAGGTCCTCATTGAAGAACTTCATGCAAGGGGACATAGTATGACTGTGATAAGGGCCTCCACCAGTTGGTACATTACAAAGGAATCTCCTCTCTATACCTCCATCACCATCCCACAAGTCTCTGCTTTGGACACCTTTTTTGACAAGTACATACAAGAACACATGAAGGTAAGAAGGTAAGCCCCTGCGGTCGATCTGCACGGTCACAGCTTTTCTCTGTCCTGGCCCCACAGTGGTGGAATGAACTCCCTACTGATGTCAGGACAGCAGAATTGCTGCCCATCTTTCGCCGCAGGCTGAAAACCCACCTCTTCAGGAAACACTACCCTGACCCTTCCTCTTAGCACTTACTTACTTGTCTTCACTTATTTGCCTGGGCTCTTGTTTATTAGCTCTTGTTTATGTGATTTACTTATTTTGTCTTAGCTCTTGTTTATTTGATTTACTTATTTGTCTCATTTGTTTACTTAAAAAGTAGGTAGCTAATGTTACTGCACTTATACCTTAGCACTGGTTATGCTCTTAGATGCTTGTTTAGGAAGGAAATGCACTTATGATTTCTGGTGACTAGTAGTTCTCTTGCCTACCTATGTTGAATGCACTTATTGTAAGTCGCTTTGGATAAAAGCGTCTGCTAAATGACTGTAATGTAATGTAACGTATTGGTCAGATCTGATTCCATAAATTCTGAACCAACAGGCATAAAATCATAACGTGGTTTTATTGCAAAAGCCTTGAGTTGTTTGTCTATTTATGTTGTTTACGCCTTTTATTTAGTTTGATTTTGTGAAACACAATTAAACATTAAATTCAGATCAAGAAAATACATTATGAAAGCAAGTCTACATCTTCACGTTGATGGATGCAGTGCCTTTTGAAATATGTTCCTCATACCTGTGTTCACGGATACCTACACAGAGAGACGAGCTGTTTGAAAAAAGCTGTTCTGATAAGAAGTCTGTGAAGTCTGAAATCAAAACTACGAGTCATACTCTTTATCTTGATTTGAGAACTTTCATTCTCCATTTATCTGATTCAGATGTTGCAGGACTTGGAGCGAGTAGTATAGATCATTATTCAGAGCACTACTTTCTGAAAAGTAATGTTCTGAATACGCCTTAAAAGTTGCTATTGCTCCGAACTACCATAAATCAGTAAAAGGCTCCTACTATTGCATTATGGCATGAGGGTATTATCCATCTCTTCATGACGTTCAGGTTTGTTATCTGGTGTAGTCACTGGAATGCTAGAAAATGAATGTTTAGATGACTAAATGGTCTTTCTTCAAAACTAGTGATGGTTAAAGTGCTTTCTCTTTTCAAAGACGTTAAAATATTTAAAGCAGGGCTAATGAATGGAGGGAACTTTCTTAAAACATAAAACTTAAACTTAAAACCTTCCACTTTTAAAAAGTGGAAGGTGATGCAAGTTATTCTGGCAATCCCTGTACAGAGACATAGAAAGGTAGAGAACAGGGGGCGGGGGGGATTTTGGAGGGGGATTAAATAATTCTACTCAGTAACCGTGCACAAGCAGGAATTGGTGGGAGGCCAGTTGTTATCAAGTGGGACTTATGTGCATGTATAGTAAATGAGTCACTTACCACTAAGAACAAAAGCCCAGAAAGTCCCTTCTATGTCTCAATGTGTTCATGGTGGTATAGCACTGTGTAAATGCCTCTAACCAGGATGAAAGACACCCCACTGTGGTCAGATCTCATCTAAATCAAGGCTTTATCTTCACTCTGGGTAATTGCTTCCTTTAGCCTGAGTATAAAACGAGGCTTATAAAACCGTTCTAAATAAATGTTTAGTTCAACGTTAGAACTTGAACCTTGCTAGAAGTTTTAATGGTACCATCAGACTCTCTGCCAGTGTTTTCATTTTGCCTTGATCTTTATCTCCCTTGGTACAAAATAGTGTGTTCAAAACCATGTTCTTTTACAGAGATTTTCCCTTAAAGTGCCTTTTTTTCCAGGTATCAAAGGCAGCAAAATATGCCATCAATCACTTGTTAAAGCCTTAATCATCTGAGCCCACAAGCCCATTACAGCCCGCAATTAACTAAAATTACTTTTTAAGTTCACCCATACATTGTAGAATTAACAAGCCCATACATTAGTTCCCCAATACAATTTAGTCAAATTAAGTAAATAGCCACTAGGGCTTTGATTTCAGAGATTTTAGGGATCAGATTTTGAGGAGAATTATCAAAATGAGCCATTATTTGAGTTAAATATTTATTTTCCATTCTGTAATTAGCTCTCATACCACTAATTAAACTATTCTAGTGGAAAGCTCCAGCCAATTAATTCAAATTGCAATGACCTTTAATCATTACACAATGTGCCATAACAGTTTATGGGTCCAGTAATTATATTTGTATGTGGATGGAAAATCTGCTTTTGTATGGACTATGGGGTTGCTGCCTTTGTTTTGATGGTATAGTAAAATTCCTAATATTAGTCAAGTGTTTATGGCTGTATACATTTGTCATAATTAATTACTTCCTGTGAATTAATTGGAGACATTTGAGCAAGTAGACTGTGTTGAGTAATAACAGCTACAATAACAGTCAGTAACAGTGCTTATAAAATTAGCTTTAAAAATAGATTTGACTTGATTTGACCTCAAAAACCCAACAAAATGTAATTTCATCAAGACTTTGCACAACCGCGATTTCATCACGAACACTTTAATCTCACCTCCATCTGATGCAATGGTTTGATATTACCTTTAGTTCCACTGCCTGGCAAAGACTGCACAGCCAACCAGAGTGATAACCATAAGCAAAGCACATGTTACTACCCAAAGCGGGGACAGGACATTGAAAGAAGATGCATTTGCAGACCTTGAAAATCAAAGGGAGGCTGTGCTGTATTTTAACGGTTTGGAGTAGAGTGGCCTTTTTTCTTTTTTTTTGCCCAGACCCCATTTTATCTGCTCTAATCCCGATAGTGCAATTGGTTTCAAGTAAAAAGTGTCTTTCTCCTTACTTTATGATTACTCCCTTGTTTTTGTGCACTTGTGCGTGTGCATGTGAATATGTGTAGCCCTGTGTGTGTGTGTGTGTGTGCGTGTGTATGTGCATACATGTGTGCATGTGTGTATACACTCTAGCTATATGTGTCCTCATCACACACAATAGCCCTTTCTCAGATTGGACAGGATAGTCATTACTGTTAGCAAGAATGCAGGGTCAGCTTTGAGAAAATCCCCAGTGAGGGCACTTGACCATAAAGACTGTAGAGGGAGGAGGAGAGGACCCTGTTAAAATCACTAGAGAGAGAGAGGGAATGAGAGAGAGAGAGAGAGAGAGAGAGAGAGAGAGAGAGAGAGAGAGAGAGAGTCAATACCAGGGAGCCTTCATCATCACTGTCATCAGATCCTGATCCTGGACACTTCTCCTCTGCCACATCATTCTGGGCTGCTCCCTCAATCCCCTCTTGCTCTTGCTGCCCACGTGCAAGTAAATAACAGTCAAACAGGGCATACAAAAAAACCATGCAAACATTAGGTAGATTAAACAAAATAGGCAAGTGTAACGGGGGTAACATACAATAACAGAGGCATAATGATTATCGACAACACCTATATGCAACAATATACACTGAACCAACCTTTTTTCTCTCCTTCTCTGCCTTCATCTGAGCGTCTATCTCCTCTGGGCTGGTGTACGTCCGCATACGGCCCTTGTGGCCACCTTTCTTACCTGCAATGATAGTCATTATGAAACATGACATCACACGGGCAACAGTAAAAAATGTACAGTAGCCTTACGGAACACCACACAAGAAAGAGTCGAAAGCAGCTGGACAGTTTATTAATTACTTTGCTGTTTACTGTTTTAACACCATTACAAAGCATAGACAGCCGGGCAAAGCATGCTACCATCCTCTGTGGGTGGGTTAACTTACGTTATCTGGCTAACAGCAGAATAACAACTACTCGTTTCAACACGCAGTATGTCATGCTTTGAGAAGGCCATCCTTACCTCCTTTAGGCATTTTGACAAACGAAGTCTTTATTTAAAACGCCTCAATAACGAAATACTAATCGAAAACATGTAAACGCTAAGTGGCAGCCTTGCTGACAGCTGACTAAACACAGCCAGTACACAGTCACAGCACAATACTCTGAGGAGGTCAATACATTGCCTTTCAACAAATCTTAGAAATACGGAAATGTTCAAGATCTTTTGAACAAACCTTTGTACCAAATTATGTGAGATTTTCAATAATGTGTGTATCTGTGCTTTATTCCGTGAATTTCTAAATATAATAAACCTAAATAAAGTTGTTTATCTAAAGGCAATTTGCTAGTTTGCTAAAGTGATGCAATATGGCAAAACCGATAACAACACACCTACTTCGATTTTTATCTCAGAATAACAATATTATAATGTACTGAAGGCATATCTATAAACACTTGTTTATACACCTATAATATGTATTGATCTAAGAGACGATCGACAATTTATTTAACGCAAATAAATCGAACACATATGTTTATTTCAGACGATGACGCGTTTTTCGAGAGACGAACGGGGAAAGCGGACCTCATGTGACGCCAAATAGAAGTGCCTGAAAAGGGTTCGCAAAATCAATACACAAACACCGGGGTCTTTTGTTATATTTTGTCCAAGTTAGAGCAATGCCAAAAGTAAAGAGGAGTAGAAAACCACCTCCAGATGGCTGGGAGCTCATTGAGCCCACTTTGGACGAGCTGGATCAGAAAATGAGAGAAGGTGAGACACGAGATATCAACGGCGAAGATCCGTATCGTGACGGCTGGTAATGGTGATGTGCTCATGGTCTCCTCTGTCTCCTAACGGAGGCCCATCCATGTGTATTTCGGACTCAATGTTGTTTCAGTCTTTTGCTTGGTGCTATTACATGGGTTCCATATAGTCCCATGAAGTTGTTTTGTTGAAGCACTGTCGTCCGGTAGAGAATGGTGATGGTGATTCTGCACCCAAACAACCCTCTACTACAAGCCCGGAGAAACTTTAATCGTTGAAATAGTCGCACAACAATTTTCATTTGCTAAACCAGTCTCTCTCCGTGTTCCTTTTCATTCCAGCTGAAACAGAGCCTCACGAGGGTAAGCGAAAGGTGGAATCCCTGTGGCCGATTTTCAGGCTGCATCACCAGCGGAGCCGATACATCTTCGACCTCTTCTACAAAAGAAAGGCCATCAGCAGAGGTGGGCAGTGTTGCGTTTTAACTATATTTGATATATGTGCATGATGTATTTGTGAATTCATCAGACATAATTCTAGAAAACAAATGCTGTCTTTTTGTGTCGTTGCAGAGCTGTATGAGTATTGTATAAAGGAAGGCTATGCAGACAAGAACCTGATTGCCAAGTGGAAGAAGCAGGGCTATGAGAACCTGTGTTGCCTGCGCTGCATCCAGACACGAGACACCAACTTTGGAACCAACTGTATCTGCAGAGTCCCCAAGAGCAAGCTGGAAGTTGTAAGTTTCATTAACTTCCAATGACTCTCACTCATATAACTTTTATTTACAGTTGTATTTAAGGCTCAGACCACTTTTTTTTTTAAATGTCTCTCTCTCTCACATCATTTAAAGGACAATAGTGGTGTTTTTTTTAAGTTTGTGCCAATTGTCTAGGTTGCCCCTCTCCTTTTACACAATTCCTGGTGGTGTCTGCACACTTTCAGAAGAAGCCATTTCTGTACAGTATGACAAACAGATTCCACAGACTTGAAAATTGCCTGGACTAGATAATCGATCACAGGAACATGAAGCGTTAATGTGCTTTTGTCAAAGGTTCTGTTGTAGTATTGTAGTATTATCATTGTGTGTTTTCATGTCAGTGCATGCATTATGTTACACATTATGCAATTGCTCAAAAGAAACAGGAACAAATGGAAGTCTCCACCAGGAATGTTACCATACAAACTTGATCCTCACATCCATGTCTTCTTATTTGGGGCGTCTTTGTTAGCCGGGACAACAATTAATTTAAAGCTAGGTTTGACACAGTAAAAAATGTAAACTAGACATAAACAGAAGTAAATGTCCTATATTTCTAAATTACATTTCTCCTTTTTTTAAAACTGCATTTTGACCTTCAGCACATTTTGGGTCCTGAATTTTGTAGTTTGCTTTGCTGACACTTTAGGAAAACAGGCTTCAGGGCTGTAGTTTGTGTTGCATAATCTGGCATAGTTATCCAGTTACCCTTCCACATGGCAACATTATCGATATCTTAGCAAATTAAACAACACCAGATTGTGTGTGAAACTCAGTCAAAAGGAATGGCCAGCTGTTACACGGTGTGCCTCTATCATCCTCTCATACTGAACAATAAAGTTCTGTCAGCCAACATGAGAAGCAGAGCAGGCTACCACGCAAACTACAATAAAATGAAATGCAGCCATAAATGATGGAAGCAACTACTTCAGCCAGAATGACAGTCAATATTATTTGGCCTTCAGATTATCCAAACTAGAGGACAATGGTGACAGGGAGGAAGATGACCTGTTCAACCCCTCTGTGCCCTTGTGGTCTAAACCTTCTGATTCTTACTTTTCTACAGGGCAGGATCATTGAATGCACCCACTGTGGATGTAGAGGATGCTCTGGCTGAGTGGGTCTTTGGACATCAGGGTTATTTTCCATGAGACATCAGGGCTCGTCCAACCTCCACCTGTGTGCTCTGACAACCCTGGAGCAAGATTGTGTTTATTATAATGACCTGATTCAGAAACAATCCATAGACTTCTTCATCATCCCTAATTTCCCCTATAGGGGTCAATATTTGGCAAACCTCAGAGTTGGGGTGCTTTGTGTATTAGGATCTCAAAAGGTGATCCTCAATGTTATGTTGATCCATAGCCTTTTTTAATATTGAAAATTTGTTCTTCATCCTTCCCTGCTTTCAGGTGATCTCAGGTGTTGCATGATTGGACAGGTTTGAGCTTTTGCTCCTATTCTCATTTCTTAGCAAGTTGTTCATATGAAATCTGCAACTTCTGAACACAAGGGAGGAAGGGAAACAAAGAAAGATGCATTGAAAGGGGCCATATTGTATTGATCAATCAGAGTAATACCCTCAGATCTCAAACGCAAGTAAGGAACTAAGTCTCCAGCGGAAGAGGTTGGAAGTTGTTTCTGGATCAGGCCTGCCATTCCAGCTGTTTAGTGTACACTGTGAAGGTCATTATAAGTGCTATTGTATTTCATTCATTTAAAGAGGGATGGGAGGGAAAGGAATTGTGGGAAGGATTGTTGTTTAACATGTCGCTTTAAAACTGAAAACTTTTTCCTGATCCTTGTACTATAACTTGAAATAAAATACTTCTGATTTACTTGTTCTCTTATTTTTTGGTATTGCAAGGGAAGTTAAAGGCCCAATGCAGACTATGCTGATCTTTCCTGACCTGTGACAAACATGGCTCAAATATTTCAAAATAATTTCAAAGATCACTTCATCTGTCTTTATTTCCTTTTTGACCTTTTGTGACCTCTGATCGTCACCGGTCAACAAAATTTCATACACACAGTCTACATGACATGTTCCATGTCCTGAATGCCCATTTGGAGTAAGTAGGTTTCAAGCATTTGAAGAAGAGGCCAAAATCCTTAAATCTGTATGTTTTGGTTAAAATATTTGTCTGTGGCCAAGGGCTTCATGACTGCAAAAAAACCTCAGCAACATCCATCTTCTTTGAAGTCATGCCTTATAAAGCACACACACTACTAGTACAGAGATTTACTTTCAGAAACAAAATATACACAAACATTGTTATGAGGTCATTTAGTGAATTCCCAAACCCCTAATGAAACAATCCTTTCAAATGACATTTACCTATAATGTGTAAAAGTCACTCTACATTTAAGACAGAGCAAAGCCCTATAGGGCCCAAGAAAACTTCATGACAGTCTGGTCCAGTGCTTTGGTTGTGTAGCCAAAACCACAGTAGCTGTAATAACTGGACTAGAGACAACAGAGTATTTCTCTGACACAATTCGGACTTACGACATTTGGCTTCACTGAGGTAGAGTGAGGACATCTTTGGCACAGCTTACAACTCTTGCACTGTCGCAGTACAAATGTTGCAAAAATATATTTGAGAGCCCTTGAGAAACGCCCTTTTCTGCTGCCACTACAAGACAAGGTTGTTTTCATGGGCTGGAGTTGTTGACACCTCAAATGTTCGCACATATGTCCCACCACCAAAGCAAGTCACTCAGACACTATTGGAGTATTTGATCTTTAATCATGATCTGTGGGTTGCATTGGCCTTTTCTTACAGCATCTCACAGTGAGATTTAGTAATAATCCACACAATACTCCTGTGCTAACCAGGCATCAACATAAAACATCTAAATGGATTCAAATAATTTAATGGAATAAATGAATATCAATATTACATAAAAGCATCCAGACATTCACAACATGGTTAAAAATACTGTTATCCCCCAAGGCCAAAGTCAACACGACAACCCCTCGTGATGAAATACAAAAAGGTACACAGAGACAAACAGATATGGCAACATAAGGACACTGAGTAGGAACACGTGAAGCACACTGTGGTATGGCTTATTAAAATTACATTCACTTTTTTGCATTAGCAAGACAATCTGTGTAACAACATCCAAGTGGAACTGTGTGGCAATTCTAACAATACAAAAACAAAGTTAAGACATTAAATGTGGCAAAGAAAATCTTGAAGCCCAAGTTGAAAACGCATTTAAATGGGATATCCATGTAATAATAAATTGGAATAATATACTGTGTGGAATGGTGGGATTCAAAAACTTCACGGTGCTGTTATAGTTGAAAAGTATTTTCCTGTGGCAATTCTGTACACTGACACACAAGTATTTCCAGAATTTGCCGTGTTGGCAGTAGGGAGGAGAGTAGCCATAATCCCACGCTGCTTGACCTTTTACCTCCAAACTGACTACGCAGTTACAAGTACAATTACCACCCTAGATGTAGAACTCCAATTTTATCAACATGGCCCTGGCTTGGTCCAATGCCTAGACCAGAGAATTGGAAACTAATATCTCAGCAAAAGTAATGTCTTCACAGGTAAAAATTCATTTATCATTCTTCAAGTTGTTTTTCTGCCCTATGTGACAGATGCACATGATCTACATTTCATACTAAAGCACTGAAATCATACTATGCTTTCACTACCATCAAGGAATCTAAATCAGGCGTTGTCCAACAGAGTCTGGTTCACCACGATCGCACAGGAAATCTGTCCAATAATGGAACTATAACGAACAAAACAGTACTATCGCAGTGATATCTCCGCTTACCGTCCGTCATCTCACTTGTCCACTCATCTTAATTCTCAGAATACAACGAAACAGAAATATCATTTACATTACGGTGAGTCACCCTGGCACAAGACCGTCTCATGCTGACGCCACAACACTCTCATACTACTTTAAGACGATAGTGAAATTCAATACATTTAGGTTAAGTAGCTTTAAACTCTGTCTGACTGTGTGAGTATATCCATGACAATGCTCGCCAGCGGTTAATAGTGACAGTTTTTGGCAGCCACTGGGCATTACATGTGTGTGATGACATATTTCTCTGGACATGCAATATCACATGGAGTTGACTGGGACTAAAATCCACGCAACAAACACACTTTCTCATGCATCGTCACCACAACCTGAAGGGAGAATGTATATACTCTATGCTCTCAAGTCAAAACTATTCAGTTAAAATCCAAATCCATGTCTGTGTTTAGAACAAAACTGACATTCTTCCACTGCTGTAGGAATGTGTTAAGATTCATTCACATAGTAAAACATACTAAAAGAAATTGGTGACAGGAATAAAAGGGTGAGTTTTGGCTTTTGAATGTTATTGTGGTGCCTTGTAGTTATTAGAGCGAGGCGTGTCACAAGACCAGCTGTAACAAGTCTCCATGAAGAACCTTCTCTGCTTGTAATACATTTCATGGACAGATTTAGAGAAACCTCAGCAGGTAGATAATGTCAGCATACATGAGTCCATAACAGCAATCCTGAAAACATGATTTTAGCTACTTGAGATTATATCATAGTTGACAAATCGGTCAATGACTGGTGGGGGGAACAAGTCAGTAATGTGAGCAACACATGAAGGACTTGAGAGACGATAAGGAGAGCGATTTGAGTAGGCTCTAGGTCTGTCAAAGGTGTGTTTGTGTGTCTGAACATGCTCTGGATCAAATACACATAAGTAAACCACTCGTTTACATTCACTTCTCAGTCTATCTCCTTTTCCCGATGTAGAGGCGAGAGCAAGACCAGAGAAACAGAGAGCAAGGCAGACAGAGATTAGACAGATAAAACAATAACCGGTGCTGAGTTTGTCTTGAAACTAAAATGATCTCAGTATTAAGATCATCTTTGGTCCATTGAAAACTCAATGGACAAAGATCTCTGCTAAAACGCTTTTGGGAATCTGGGCCCAGTTGCTCCCCAGTCTTCCTCTCAGTATATTAGATCTTGTATAAAACGCTGGTGGTGTAGTTAAAACTAAAACAAGGTGTTGCTGTGCTGCCCCTGGTGGCAGGCTGTAGGTACTGCTGAGTGATAAGCTGGCTGAGGTAGAGCAGTATCTCACTGTCCTCCTCCCCGAGCCCCAGCTGCTCCTGCAGGAAGCAGCGGCGCCTGCCCTCCACCCCCTCCGGCCCCTCCTTGGAGTTGACCGGCAGGTGGAGGTGGTGGGTGAAGGTGAACAGGAAGGCCTTGGCAGTTAGGCTACTGAGCGTGCTCTGTACGTGCAGGAAGTAGGTGGAGCCACGGCGAATGTAGGTGCGGTGGTCGGCTATGTTAGCGAGCAGGTGGCCACGGTATGGGGGACAGTGCAGGGTCTTCTGGTCAGCGTCCAGGATGGAGATGTAGCGACTGTAGCGGGACAGAGAGTAAAGCATGCTGGAACCCACAGGGGATGCCACTCTGTGGGGGAGGAAAAGGAAACGAGGGATTTATCACATCTATTCACCTGGCACCGCTCTATTATCTATAACTATTTTAGGAACATAGAAATATTTATTAAGCCTATCTTCGTCTGTGCTGTCTGAATATTTATTGCATTTATTGGGCGCTGTGGCTCTGACTATTATTCATTACTATTATTACTATTATTAATGTTTTAATAATAGTAATAATAGTAGTTGTTTAATTCTAGGTTGCTCTGGATAAGAGTGCAAATGTATAGAGCACATCAATGTTAGAATTTCTGAAATTTGTCTCAGCAGCTCTGTTTTAAGACGGTATCATAACCCATGGACAAACAGACAAAGATGTGGTGGTAGGGCCACCCACTCTCCTTTCATAAGAATAATGACGTATAGCTAAAAGGATAGATAGAAGAAGATAAAAAGGAGCTCAAGGACAGATGATGATGAGGATGGGGGTTGAATAGATCAGTCTATCAGTTCTATGAGTCATCATCAGGTCAGGACTGAGGCAAACCCCATGAATAATAATAGAGCAAGGTGTGATAAAAACAAGAGTTTTGACCATCATCACCAGGCAGAAAACAAGTTTCACACTGATGGAGATATAATGATGTTCTATAAACATTATGCCCAATATATTAATGAAAATCTAAAGTCAAAAACATCATCTGTCCGCCCTCTATTGTATGATTTAATCTAAATGTAATCCACTCCATACCTTTGCAATCCAATGAGTTTCCACCTCTGCAGGTCAGTGAGGGTGAAGGGGCAGGATAGCCACGCTTGAACTCTCTCTCCACACCTCCCAGGCCCAGGCACAAAGAGGGCTAGAGCGGAGACCAATCGGCGGACCCTCCCCTCATCGGCCCCAAGCACCACCAGGGTCCTACCACTCAGCAGACACCACAGAGCTTGCAAAGCAAAGGGGTATTGTCGTACAAACCTCAAGGCTCCCTGCCCTGCCTTCTTCCTCTGACGCAGGGTTACCACCCCTCCGTAGCCGAGAGGCGAGACGGCCCGATCAGACCCTGTGGAGGTGCTCATGGTACAGTCTGACCCATCTTCCCCTGTGCACCGGGAAAGCACATCGCCAAGGGGCCCCACTGGCAGCTCCAGCCCAATGGGACTCTTTGAGGAGGGAGAACCCACAGTATAGTCCCCTTGGAGTGGCAGCAGGGCCTGGGGCTCCTGGTTAACCACCAGAGACTGAGGAAGTTGTGGATGTGAACTGTGCCCCAGACCAGGCACTGAGTCTGGGACAGAAGCCTCGTAAAGGAAGCCCTCCTGGGCCATACAGCATGCGGTGTCTATCTGAACTAACAATTCAGGCTCCATCTCACAAACCTCATCAGTTACATCACACACACTCTCCCCCAGTCCTTCACACTCACCCCCCCTAGTAGCCTCCAGCTCTGAGACCCCTTCCAGCAAAGAAACAGGTGTCTGGTCACCCCCATTGTCAACCTCATCTTCACCAGCGGTGGTCTCTACCTCTTCACTGCTGCTCTCTCTCCCTGGGTCCGTGTTATGGTCAGCGTCAGGGGTTAGATCAGGGTCAAGAGTCAAGTCAGGATCAGGTGGTTCTGACTTCATACTAGCTAGGCTCTGCCCCCCCTCTCCCTGCCCCTCCCCACTCCTGTCACTGCTAAAGCTGCCCTTGGTCTCCTCTGAGGTTTCCTGGGTCTCCAGGGTCTGATCTGAGGGGGAGGAGTCCAGGTGGCTTTCCCCAAGCCCTAGTTCACTCTCCTGGGTATGGCTGGTCTCAGAGGCTGGGTCTAAAGGATCCAGAGGCTCCAGGGCATCCAGCTCTAGAGGTTCAGGACACAGCACGATAGGAGGCGGGTGTGTGAGTGTATTGTTGTCTACAGTATGGTTCACAGCGCAGAATGGTCTTAGTGTTCCCCCTTCTTCCTCATCGTCTTCCCCCATGTCTTCCTCAAACAGGAAGTTGGTAACTTGCTGTTTCCTGCGGAGAGCCCTGTCCAGCCGGCGTGTGTGCAGGTAACACAGGTCCCCCCGGAAACTCCTTTCCGTCTCCTTCAGCAGTTCCACGGTGGCCTCATAGAAAGTCTTGTCACACAACTCCTGGAGGGTCTTCAGACGCTTGTCAAAACACTTGGCAGACTTTGCTTTGATCAGCTGGGGGGTGTAGGACGGCCTGCGTTTAACACCCTCCTCGTCATCATCTTCCTCTTCACCTTCTTCCTCACCAGTCTCACCCTCTGCTTCCTCCCCCTTCTCCCCCATTTCAGTGTAACTAGGATTCAAGGGGTTGGCAAGTGTAGCATATTTGCCTAATAGCTCTTCACACACACTCACACACTCAGTCATACACTTCTGGCAGGTGAGAGCATGGGGATCCCGCCGTGGACGGCAAGGGTAGGAGCTGATCTGTCTCAGCAGGTCTCTGTGTTCATAGATGCTCTTTTCCACATTTGCGAGCTCATTGGCCTTCTCCACAGCATGGGCAGAGTAGATGCCCTGAGGCCCTGCCTCTCTCTGCAGGCCCTCCTCTTTCTGCAGCACGGAGTGGGTGTACCTGATAGGTGAAGAAAACAGATTAGAGTAGAAAGACAGACAACCTTCAATAATAAGTAACTGATACAGATTTTCCCTTTTGGGGAATCAGAGCTACTATGTGCCATTAAAAAAGAAACACTAGAAAATACAGCAGAGAAATGTATAAATTGCAGGATTGTGGTCCACACTAACAGCGAATGGTTAGTAATCTGTATTTCAGGGTTCAATAGAGAAGGGGTCCTTACTCCAGGTCCCGGAGCTTCCTCTGCAGCTCCTTGGCAAAGGCTCGCCTGTTCCCAGTCTTCAGGCACTCGGAGGCCTGGGAGAAGCGGAGGGACAGCTCCTGGAACTGCAGCATGATTTTCCTCTCATCTGCTGAAACATACGCCATGCAGAATGGCCGCACAAATCCCCTCGCCTCCAGGTCATAAAGCGTTAGGTGATGGACATAGGCAAATGCCCCCTCCTTTGAGTCACCCAGCACTACCCTCGAGTCCTCCACAAAGCTGAGTCGTGGGTAACCACTGCCAGGTGGATGCCCCACAAATGAGGCCTGGTAATCCACCGACATGATACGCAGGGAGAAGTAGTTGAGATCGAAGGTGCCACAGACTTTGGGGTCATCTGGGATGGTGAGAAGAGGCTGAGGGCCCACCTGCTCTGAAAACTCAGAGATGAGGATGAAGTCTTTGGTGAACTTGGCATAAGAGGTTTTGGCCCAGGGGTTGGAGTTGGTGAGCGGGTAGAGGGGGACGGAGAATTCCTCAGGGAGATCCCAGGGGTCGGGATTTGTCTGCCCATACTCATCCTCTTTAGTGAGAGCCACCACGTCCGGTGCGCCTATCATAGTGGTGTTGTTATACAAGGCATGAGAAATGCAACACACGGTCCACCAGAAGAGCCGTCAAAGTCCAGTGGTCAAATCAAGGCAGCGAAGGGGAGGCATACAACAGATTTATCATTCTGCTGTCTCACTGGAAAGAGCACAGATTAGGAAAATAAGTTCAGCAACCATGGCATTTGGCAGGCAGAATGCAACAGCCACTGAACCAGAATTATAGGTCAGTCGGGCTGTAAACAAAAGCAATTATCTTGCGCCAATCACAGTGTGGTGGGGTTTGCCTCGACCTGATCCAACCAGTTAGCGGACCATTCAGGCAAAACGCGAGGCGAAATTTGACCGTAGATGGAACAGCATCAATGAAGTATTTCTCTCCTCCTTTCCATGCGCCAGTACCGTACAACGTCTCTGAATGAAATGCAACGCACTGTTGTGACAGAGGCACCGTAACTGACATAGAGTAGCGCTCAGTGATACACGGAATTTTCACATCCTGAAAAAGACGCCATGTTTACCCAGCTGGTTGTAGTCTTGTCACGTGATCACCCCATCTCTCTTTTACTTAGTCTTGATTTATAAAAATGAATTTGTTTTCCCAAAAACATAATTGCTAATATATCGCGTGTTATACTGATTCAACACTACAAGTTTAATGTAATTTAGTTTGAAAGTTAAAATAATTCTTTTGACGTTTTGTAAGGTATATGCTTTACGACAGTAGTGTTACGACAGTATTTGACAGTCAGGCGCGGATTTTGTAAACATCGCTGTGCCACATTCCTAGCTGGCTGCCGGTCCACGTAAAGTTTTTAAATTAGCAAGTTTTGCTCAGTTTACCTTGATTTTACTGTATGTAATTTATCGGAAGCACAGTTTTCAATGGACTGACTACTCTTTTGCTCTTGTCTTGCTATACAAGCTGTTACGAACTAGCGTTAATGCTAACCAGAAAGCTTTCGCTCAGCGTTAGCTACCTTAGCTAACATTATGCAGTCAGAGCGACACTGCCTCTGGACTAGGTGCTGCATGTAAGGGCCGTTAGTTATGCTAGTGCACCTACTCGGGAGATATCTGCTTCGATCGGGACTGAAGCGACTGAGGATCCAGTGGAGTTGTTACTGTAGCGGGCAGAGCGAACGGGACACCCAGCAGGCAGACATGATCCGGAGGACTCAGATCAAGCGGGTCCTCTGCGTGGCCGAGAAGAATGATGCAGCCAAAGGCATTTCTGAGATCATGTCCAACGGCAGATCGAGGAGGGTAAGTAATTGAATGAACTGGTATATGTCGGCAGGCTCAGAGCTTCTGAATGTGCCGGAACTTCATTAGAAGATGAGTAAGTTACTGTTCTGAGATCAGTTTGCCTCTTCAGTTTATTCTGCCATGCGTCCTGGCCAGTGATCCTAAATAATTTGCTCTTAGATCCTTGATACAATGACACCTGATGGCAAAATAGACTATTTTGCCATTAATTACATAATGAATGATATATCACCACTCTTCTGAAGATGCTCAACAGATGGAGCGCCCAGCTTTACTCATATTGGATATACTTAGTCTGGGTATCTGATAACCTTGTTGATGAATGTGATTATCTATAATTGACTTTGATGTCTGTGGTTGACCTAGTAATGATTCTGTTTTCCATTTTTAGAGAGAAGGCATGTCAAAGTATAATAAAATCTACGAGTATGAATATCATCTGTTTGGGCAGGTAAGTGAAAAGAATTTCAATGTGCACGAGTGTGCCCGTTTGTCGGGCTTTGTGTGTTTTACTTTGCCTTAATTTGACTGGTTTCATTTTCCTTTCCTGTGTCAGAATGTGTCAGTGTCAATGACATCAGTATCAGGACATTTACTGGGTTTGGAGTTTAAATCACCATTCCAGAAATGGTGAGTGGAGAAAGGCCAACTACACATCATATTCACATTCACTTCTTCTACTCAAAGCTTAATGTTACACATCTTCACCACTGTTTTGCCTCATGAAATGAGAGTAAAGCTGTTGTAGTTGTTTAAAAAATATCACACACATCTTAACAACCCAGCTATACCTAACATCTTTTCTGTTTTGTACCTACGCTCTCCTTAGGCACGGTTGCAATCCTGTGTTGTTATTTGATGCTGAGGTGGAGAAGTATTGTCCTGACAACATGGTACAAATCAAGGTATTCTTATTCATTTCCTTCTAAGTTATCTTTACCATTCTGTTTCAAATAACCTTCAGGACATAGCACACTTTCAGTGGCTACATAGAATAGGGTGTGTTCTTGTTTTATAGGGTGTGTTCTTATTTGTTTGTTTTTGTAGTAGTAGTGGTGGTCTTGGATAGTTTTGGTTCTTGGGCAAGGTTTTACTCACAAGCCAATTTCTATTTTTTATTCCAATAAATGGTTTTAAAATTATTGAAAATGTATAATAGCTGGGCAAACTGTACTGCAGTTGCCCCATATTTGTTTATGATGAATTTTCATTGCAATTTCATTTCCTAGCAGTATGGAGTCTTCTAAATGAAGATGAAATGCATTTCTAAGTGTAAAGAAGACTGAATATAGATATCCATCGTTCCTTAATTTTTCTACCTTTCTTTCTCCGTAGCGGACCCTAGAGAAGGAGGTGAGACAGTGCCAGGCCTTAGTCATCTGGACTGACTGTGACAGAGAGGGAGAAAACATTGGCTTTGAAATCATAGATGTCTGCAAAGCAGGTATGATATTGGTATGTGTGTTTGTTTGTAGGTGGATGTGTGTCTGACCTCCATTTTACGGTCTATAGTCCCTCTTGTTTTATGTGGACATGAATTATGGATGTGTGTGAGGTAAAGTGGTTTCTCACACATTTGTCCACAGGATGCTGCTGATGTGTGTATGTGTGCCCATGTGTGTTTCAGTGAAACCCAATGTACAAGTGTTTCGGGCAAAGTTCTCTGAGATCACCCCTAACTCCATCCGGAGAGCCTGTGAGACTCTAATGGAACCAGACGCTAACATTAGCGATGCTGTTGATGTTCGTCAGGAGCTCGACCTCAGGATAGGTATGTATGTGCATGTTACAGAGAGACACACTAATACATGTGGAAAGGATGGTGTCAGAATCCTTCAAGAACAATTCATTATGAGTGACTGGTGGCTCAATGGGCTAAGGCACATGTAGCATACTCACAAAGTCTGAAGTTTGAATCTGGTTGACATCCTTTGTTAAATGTCATCAACCATCTTTACCTCCCATCTTTCCTGTCATTCTCCAATAAATACTATCTAATAAAGGAGAATTAAAGAAAAATAATCTCAAAAAAATGTATTGAAACATTAAATCATTTTTCCCCACAGATTTTTAGGTTTGTTGTGGTGCTAGTAAGGAAGATACAAATAGTTAGCAACAGAAAAGACTGATTTCAATTCACACTGGACCCATCAATACTGTAAAGCTATGCACTCATGTTGCTGTAGGATGCTGTGGCTAAAAGCGTCTGATAAATGGCCAACGTATACATGAAACACTAGAAGTGCTGTTCACATGAAATTATGTGAGTTTGGGAAATCTATTTTGTGGCTTGTCTATTGTGGCGACACACTTGAAGAATGGAAAATACTGTAAATTGTTTATATGATGCCATCCACACTTCTGTGTTCATCATCTACAGGTGCATCCTTTACTCGATTCCAGACGCTTCGCCTCCAAAAAATCTTCCCAGCGTCTCTGGCCAATCAGCTGATTTCGTATGGTAGCTGTCAGTTCCCCACTCTGGGCTTCGTGGTGGAACGGTTCAAAGCCATCCAGGCCTTCATACCTGAGACCTTCTACAAGATCAAAGGTACCAACTCACACACACACACACACACACACACACACACACACACACACACACACACATATTCTGATTTTAGATGGATACCTTCTTCTATATGTCTCTGTCTCTCTGTCTCAGTGCTCCATGAGGTGGAGGAGGAGGCTGTGGAGTTCAGTTGGAAAAGAAACCGCCTCTATAACCACACAGCCTGCCTAGTGCTCTACCAGATCTGCATGGAGGTTTGTCCGTGTTTATATGTGTGTTTGTGTTAAGTGCATTCTTGCGTGTAAATACGAAATTATGCATGATTTAGCGCACTCTTAGGCATGCACGCTGTATGCAAGATATGTTATTATGCTTGCCAGCAGAGTAAGCATCTATGTCTCGATCCTTCTAGGCCTGCTGAAGTGACTGTAAATTGTATCTCTTGTATATTGGCTAGCTACAACTCAATACCAACAACAATTATACTAGTTCACTCCTGTATCACCAGTTGATATGATGGACATCCACTCATGCTCTCCACAGAAATGGCAATGTAGAAAACCTACTATATGCCGACCTCATCATAAAATAAGCTGGCCTCCATCCCTTCAAACTACGACCATAATAACTATGGTCGTAGTTAAAGCCTCAAAGATTTAGAAAGTAAAACATTAACAAAATAGTTCCTAATTCAAAATAAAATAGCCTATGTAACGCCATGCTATTCGAAGCATTGACAAACTTCTCAAATTTGTCACAACCTCATCACATCTTCTCAACTAATATGCAGTTAATAAATACGTTATTTAGAAAGAAGATTGACCCCCAAGTATTTCAGCTCAATTTATTACAACACATCCACACACCTTTTTTACATTTCAGCTGCAATATAATAAATTATCACTATGTTTTGTTGTCTCTACGCCAAACCCATTAATCTTATCAGTTAGTAAACATGATGTGTCTCAGACTGTAAACAAATGACTTGTAACACTTGTACTTGTTACATTATTTACTAATTCGCTAACAGCTGGCAAGCTAAGCTACACTAGTTTTCACTAGTTTTTAATTATGTGTGTGCATCTGTGTGTGTAACCTTTCTCCCCCTGCAAATGCTTTTTGTCATCATGCCTGAATGAAAAGAGTGTTAAAAGAGCTCATATCACAATGTCTACAATATCCTTTTATTCATTCCCAGGATCCCATAGCAACAGTCACCTCAGTGACTAGTAAACCCAAGAGCAAATGGAGACCAGTACCTTTGGACACTGTGGTAAGAGTATAGACACAGTGAAACAGACAACACATACACTCCCTCTTAGCATACATCTGTGTGAGGAAGAAAGTATATGTAGTTTCTTATTTATTTATTTTTTTTAGCTCATTAGTATTTTGGCAGTTTCAGTCCTAAGCCAAAGCCCCTGCTGATTTGGCCCACTCTAACAGCCCTCTACCTCTCTCTGGCCAACAGGAACTGGAGAAACTGGCATCACGGAAGCTAAAAATAAGTGCCAAAGAGACCATGAAAATTGCTGAAAAACTCTATACCCAAGGGTAAGTGTGTGTTGAGCTTTTGGAAAAGCAGTATATTAGGAAGAGTACATGCATTCCACTATCCAGTTTTCCTTGCCCACCATGTAGGGCGTACACACACTCCCTAGTTCTTGTCTTGTTCCAACCATATGCTGAATGTTCTTATCAGTTTATCTACACACAATATTTTTCATCTTTCTCTTTAACTCGTTTCAGACAGGGAGCTGGCTTGAAGCCACCTTATTAGTGGCTTTGTGGTGTGTGAAAGGGTCAAATGAGCATTTTTGTGACCTGGTTATTAAACCATCTCAAAGCAGTTCCTATTTTTATGCATGAAAGGGCCATCTGGCAATTCGGTGGCTTTCAGGCATTGTGTGAATGAGTACAGCCAGCAATGCCACATTTTCAAAGACTACTTTTTCTCTTGGCTTGTCTGTGTGAAGACGGCTAATGTCTGTTTATTTGTTTCTCCTCAGTTTCATCAGCTATCCCCGTACAGAGACAAACATGTTCCCCGCAGACTTGGCCCTGGGCCCCCTG
>CABFOQ010050328.1:0-12242 GCA_900660455.1 Gephyroberyx darwinii | reverse complement strand
GCTGTTGACTGCTTACATCTAAAATGTATTCAGAATAGAAAATGCTGGAGGAGTAGACTGCGCATCTAAATGTGTGTGTGTGTGTGTGTGTGTGTGTGTGTGTGTGTGTGTGTGTGTGTGCGTGTGCGTGTGTGTGGGCGTGCGTGTGCGTGTGCGTGTGCGTGTGCGTGTGCGTGTGCGTGTGTGTGTGTGTGTGTGCAGGTACATACCGGGTGCAGTTCTATGATGGCGTGGTGCGCTGTGTTAAAAGGATCCACATAAAGTCAATGCCAGAGGACGCCAAGGGACAGGTCAGGGTTTGATATGCTGTCTAATATGATTTGATCCATTTTCCTGTAAGGGACCAAGATCAAACTACTTTTCAAAGGGAAAAAGCAACTTGACATAATGCACATTTGGTCGTTTCCTGTAGATACCTCTTTATATGTGAAGTATTAATACTAATACTTGCGTTCAAATCACAAGTATAAGTATTATGTATTCTCTGGAAATAAGATGTAGCAAATCAAAGATGAGAATGCATTTGAGTTGAGACCTCTAGTTCATATGTGATATATGAACTATGCTCATGTGTTTATACATTTAAAAGATTTCCTCAAAATTTAAATGTGTGGTTGTGAATCTTCCAGTAATTACAATTCAGGGCGTTCAGAAAGTATTCAACCTCCTTGACTTTTTTCTGCATTTTGTTGTGGTAATATATGTATTCAGATGGATTTTTTTGTGTGTAAATTAAGTCAACAATTGAAACCTCATAATAACAAAGTGAAAACATGATTTTTGTATTTTTTGGAAATTATTGAATATGAAATACAGAAATACCTCAGTATTTAGTATTTAGCCCCCTGAATCACTATGTTATAGAAACACCTTTAGCAGCGATTACAGTCGTCTTGGATATGTCTTTCAGCTTGGCACATCTGGACATTTTCTCCCATTTTAACTTAGAGATTTGCTCAAACTCAGTCAAGTTCAATGGGGAGTGTCTGTGAAAAGTTATCTTAAAGTCATTCCACAGAATTTGGGATTCAGCTCTGGGCTTTGGCTAGGCCACTCAATGGGCCTCATTCACAAATTCGTAAATTTGTCGTATTTGTGTGTGTACTAAAACATGAATGTGGGATCCATGAAACATGCTGGAAACCTTGATTTGTTCATAAAATAGGTGTATATTTGATGAATGCCAATCATTCGTAAATTGGATGCACATGCCTTTTGAAGCCGATTTGCATATGTAAACCCTGTTCAACACGGTAAAAGGCTGCAGACTGAAGGGTCTTGTGCAAGTAAACCAGGGGAAAAGGCAGAGTCTGAAATGGAAGTGTTGAGAAAAAAAACATCAGAAGCATCAGCAGCAGAGTCACAAGAACTGATAAAAGTAAAGCATGGCAAGAAATTATTAACGCTGTCGATACTGTTTCAGCAGAAACACACACCGTTGCTGAGGGGGAAAAAAAGTTTGACATGAAACTAGGTTGCAAAAAAGTAAAAGGATAAGTAGACGCGTATTATCAGCCACAGGAGGATGGCAGCGCACTGTGGCGCTATCCAAACATGGATCAGAGGATCAATTAATAATTGGAGAGACCTCACTGTCCGGTGTCCAGTCGGCATTGGAGTTGGACACAGATCAAATCCAGGCTGCATCTTCATCAGATGGTAGGACTATGTTATTGTATTTGTAAGGCATCCAGTCCATGTGATCAACCCATTACAAGTTTGATAATCATGTGTTGTTATGAATGAGGACAGTTGGCAAATATGCAATTTCAGCCTATTAGGTCTTTTTTTTCTATAAGGCCACTGAAACATCTTGTTGTTGTTGAGGTTTGGCACTACTGTAATGGATTTTTCATAAAGGATAAGCCGTTCTAAGAGACTTCCCACATGTTTCCAAACACACAAACACATTTCCGCATGTTTCCAAGCACTTGTAGGATTTGATCGTACCAAACGAACAAATTCAGATTTGAACAAGATTAATCCGACTATGTTCGTAGAAATGTTCGTACTAACGTTATATGATCAAATCTGATCGTACGCACGTTTCGTGAATGAGGCCCAATGACTTTTCATATTCTTGGTCTAAAGCCATTCCAGTGTTGACTTAGATGGTCATTGTCCTGCTGGAACATAAATCATTGCCCCAATCTAATATCTTTGGCACCCTGAAGCATTATACTACCACCATGCCACTATGCTTCACAGTAGGGATGCTGATAGATGGTTTCCACCAGACTTGGCACTTTTCATTATGGCCAAAGAGTTAAGTTTTGGTTTCATCAGCCACAGAATGTTTTCCCTCATGTTCTCAAAGTCTTTCTCTTTCTTTTGTTTTCCACACTCCAGGCTACTGTCATTGTCTTTTTGACTCTTGTCCTTCTGGCAAGATGTCCCATCACAGCCAAGGAACTACTATACAGTATGTAGTTCTGTTATAGTGGTCCTTGGCTTCTTGATCTCCTCCATGGCCAATGTCCTTCTTAGCCAGTTGCTCAGTTTGGTTTGGATGATCTTCTATAAGAATAGTCTGTGTAGTTCTATATTGTGATGAATTGAGACTTCAGAGTGAATTACAAAACTGTCACCTAAACAGCAAGCTAAGTCCAGAGAAATCTGGACTTTTTCAGTATGGATTCATCCTCCCCTCTGCCATCACCTCCAGGTTCTATGATAGAGCCAACAATGTTGGCTCACAATGTGACATTACAATGTGATGCTTTTGTTGCACATAGTTAATCTTAAACTATAACATTTTTACATACATCCAGAGGCACCAAAAAGCTATACAGCTACAGTATTAATAAAGCTTTAACTATTCATAACAACTGTAATAACATTCTAACTCTAACAGGACTGGGTCGCTCTAGTAAAGGCAGCCACAGCAGACTGGTCCAGAAACTCCATTAAACCTAGAACCAGCAACAATAGCAACCGTGGCCGATGTGAGGCCCAGGGAGAGGAGGACGAGGAGCAGGAGGAAGAAGAGCTGACAGAGGAGGAGAGGGAGGAAGAGGAAGAGAGAGAAGGAGGAGAGGAAGAGCTGAAAGAACCCCATGCAAGCCAGGTAGCTGATAACTTGAACCATAATGGAGGTCTTATTATATGGAAAAGTTTTGACAAAATCAAAAAAGTGACCACAGTAGTTGCTCTAGGTGACAAATTCAATGGGCTGAGTGCTTACTATTCATGTTAAGAATGCTGTTTATTACATGGTAATTACATGGTAAGTACTGCTTTTGCCCATTAATGCAAGTAATTACCTTGTAGTTTTTAGCGGCTTACAGTAGGCTGATTAAATGCCAAGTTTAAGGGAGGATTGCCTTTCCTTAGAAACACTCAGTTTTGCGATAATTCAAGTACTGAAGGGTATGAAAAATTAATTCATTTTGTTTCATTTTGTACTTTCTAGAAGTTAAGATAACATTTCCCTATAAATGAGTCCTATAGTCTCAGAAGTTATTCATGTTTCATCCATGTATGAGTTCATTAGACTTAGAAACATAGAAACTATGAAATTGTTTCTAGGTAGGTTATGTAACATAAACAATTATAGTATTTCTCATATCATTAAATAATTTATAATTATGTCCCCTTGTGGTAATTAGAAAAGTTTGCATGTATTGGATCAGGTTCTTGCATGTATCTTTCTATTTTCCTTCTCTAACGAGAAACTAGCCTGAGTCCGAGACTTTCCTACAATTTAATACCCCTTTCACACTGGAGCAACGACCCGGGTCATTCCCAGGTCAGGCGTTGGTGTGAATGCGTCAACATGGGTTATCAGACCATGGTCTGCGACCCTGCTCTCGACAGGGCGAACAGGTTGCGCAATGGACAGTAACCTCATTGGTTGCGATCAGAGGCGCAGAGGCAGAGGTGCAAGCCAAAAAACAATGCTAATAATTAGTGACAACCTATACAGTGTATTAATACATGCTAGTTTATGAAATAAAAATGAAAAACAACTTAACACAACAACAAAACAAGCTAGAGATAGCAGTGATCTTCTTACTCCTATCCTCCCACTCTTCCTCTTCTTCCTCCTAGCTCTCATACTCTCCCTCCTCTTCTCCCTCCTCCTATCCCTCATACTCTCCCTCATACTCTCCCTCCTTCTCTTCTCCCTCCTCTATCCTTTTCATCTTCTTCTCCCCCATCCTCCCCTCTTTCCTCCTCTTCCTTTTCTCCCTCCTTCTCTTCTCTGACTAGACCTCAGTCTCCATCTGTACCTGTGACACACACACACACACACACACACACACAGGGTGTCTGTAGTGAACTCTGTAGTGATCCTCGTGGGACGTGCCCTCATACTCATACCTAACGTAAACTAGCAGATTGGCCAAATCAGAGACGTCGGTACTTTCATCTAATTGGAGTGAAAAAAAAGTGCTTGTTTTGATTCATTCAACGAGTGTACTTTTGACATCACCTGCCATATCTTTAATTCTATGAGTAACTGTGTCGTTGGAAAGGAGCAGAAGATCAAGCTGTTTTTCGCCTTTCTCACTGCACATAATGTGTGTGATCTCCTTTGCTAATGGCAAATAAAGTTCCTCCACAAATGGTGTGGGGCTTACCCGCCTTAGCAACCTGTAGGCTTGCATGGTATGCTGCTTCTTGTGCGTTTGAAACGGGAGGTGTGATATTCTTTATGATGGACTTGTGCTGCTTCAGGTCTTGCTTTTTCCTCTGAAAAAAATCGGATTATCCTTCACCAAGGCATGCTTCGTTGTCAGGTGCTGCCTCAGATGTGCTGGCTTCATGTTGTCTTTACTAAGCATCTCACAGCACACGACACACTGTGGCTTCGGTTCTTCCTCCGTTCCACTGAACGTAAATCCCAATAGAGAAAATGAGTTAGCATTTTTGCACTCCCAGTTCTCTCGTCTCGAAGTCAATGGGTTTTTGGAATGGGTTTTGGTTAGATGCCAGAAATAAGGTCTGTGGTTAGGTTAACACAAGCTTAAGAGATTTTCACATTTTGTTCTACGACATAAAATATGTCAGTAAATACCCCACTTGTGAATTTTGAAGCTTTTACATGTCTTAAAAAAGCCAGTCGCTAACAAGTGGCTAAATCAGACTACAGAGGTGTGGGACATTAAACACCATCACACCCACATTATACACACATTATAGCTAAACGTTAGCTTTTTACTTCTGGCGATTGCATTTAAGCTTCAAAAATCATAAAAGTGGTGTTCATTTGTGAAGATTATCTTGCTGAACAAAACGTGTTAGTATCATAAACTTTTGTTTGCCACAGAGCTTATTTTCTGCAATAATCCAAAATCCTATGGAAAAATCCCATTGGCTTTTTGTCGAGGGAACCAGGGCGATGCTAACTTCCGGATTGGCCTACAAAAATACGTCATCACTGCAGCACTCTATTTAAGATAAATGTGATCATACCGTTTTCAAACCGTTTTTTTCTAATACTAGCCATTTTCTCTCACTCTCATCACTCATAAATTAGCCCACTCTGTAAATATTTTGCGCGCTAAACCTTTTTTTATTTAAATAGTAAAATATTAAATATTAAGCGTCGTCCTGCGTACCACCAGATGGCATTCTGCGTACCACTGGTGGTACATGTACCACAGTTAGAGAACCACTGATCTGCGACAATATTACACAGTTACTTGTTAGGCCCTGCACGGCAGTGATGCATACAGATAAATATGGTGACACAGGTCTTGTGTGGTCTGGTCTAAATGGTCTACGACCCCGGATAAACCCAGGTCAGTAGTTTGGTCTGAATGGGTCCAACACGGGAATGACCCGTGTTCAATAAGCAGTGTAAATCCTGGGATTTGTGTGTGAAAGGGGTATGATTGATTGCTACCATGTCTATGTGAAAGAGGTGAATAGAGAAAGGGTGACTGAATGTGCTCTATTTGTATGATGCCAGAACTTATTCAGTCATCCCAATGCCAATGGAGTGTAACCTAATGATGATGGTATTTATCAGCCATAGTTCTCTGCGTTTCTCTGCATCTTTAAATGGTCAGATTACCATTATTAGTATTAAAAGCAATATCCTTAATGAATATTTGTTTCTTTGTATTACTCTCACCGCCCACCGCTATCTGTTACCAACATTAACTTTTGACGCTAGTTTTTCTTGATCAGGCATCTGTCACAACATTGGATAAATGTTCCTGTATTGGGCTAAGTTATTATTTACATTTATTTAGCATTGTTACCATTACTTAATAAAATCTAAGAACTGCAAGCCCAGACCTTTGGGTGTGTTTGGTGTGTGTGGTGTGTCCCTGTCAGGAGAAGAGCAGTCCAGCAGCAGAGTCCATTGCAAATGCTGTGAAGAGCCCAGCAAGGGAGGAGCCTCAGTCATCAGAGACCCTGCCCTCCATAAGAACAGACAAGAAAAACAATCCTTCTGGTATGGTAACAAACAACACTGCTGTGTTCACTACAAAAACACTTAACTACAACTTCTAGTAACTACAACAATAACTGCTATGCGTTAGCATACACTTAAAACACTAGCATACACTTAAAACACTACAACACTGCTGTGTTGACTACAAAGGCAACACTGCAAAATTAATTCCAAACACAACTATGCTGCTATTTTAACTGCAACTTTTCTATGTTAATTACAAAACTCCTATGTTATTTACAAAAACAACACTACTGTGTAAATTACAAAGCGACAACAATGCTATGTTAACTACAAAAAACACAACACTGCTGAACTTACAGAACAACAGCACTTCTATGTTAACTGAAACAAAAACAACACTGATGTTCACTACTATATCAACAATGTTGTAGTAACCACAAAACAACACTTCTATTTAACTGCCAAATCACTGACATGTAAACAACAGCAACATTACTATGTTAACTATTATTTTTATTATTATCAGTACACATATAGCACATATAGTTTTTAAATTGAAGTTTAGTTCCAGTTTTGGAAATTGTGATAGGGGTGGTAATTTTTTAAAGGTATAATTATTTTGTGTATTTACATGGATTTGCCAATACATGCACAACTGATTTAAATTGGGACCAGTCAGTTTCATGCTACAAATTAAACACATTAGCAAAATCAACAGCAATGTGAATCCAGACCATTTAGCTCTAAATAATCCCAAAACAGGACTCTGGGGTTTTAAGTAAGTATTTTCAACATGACATTCAACATTTATAATTCGATTTTTTTTAGTATTTAGTTTTTTAGGCCTTTGTATTTTGTAACTTGCCTTTGTGATACTGTTAGCTTTGTGATTACTGTTACTGCTGCAACCCCAGAATTTCCCCCCGGGGATCTCTATCCATCCATCCATCCATCCATCTATCCATCCATCTCTATCTAAACAGCAATGGCATTTACAATGTTTGGCACTTACTCTGAGAGCAAAGGGTGCTCATGGGGGCCTAACAAAGTCATGCTTGAAGGTTTATGAACCCTAGAAAGAACCTGAACAAAGTTGTACCACTCAAGCTTAAGAAGAAATCATGCAACAAAACATCTCCTTGGATTGACAAAACTGTGCGTGAGATAAAGAGAGTGTAGAGCAGCTGAAAGGAAATGGAGAAAAACTGGACTGAAAGTTCATCGTAGTGTCTACAAAGAAGTCATGGTTGCTTACAACAACACTGTACGCGCTGAGAGAAGGGCCTATTTTTCCAAGCTTATTATAGTGATTGGTAGTAACTGTAGAATATTGTGAGTCCTGCCTCTGACGCTTTAAGCCATATCTCTGCCCCTAAATGTTAGGAATTTGCAAATTTCTTTCATAATAAAATCACAATCATCAGAGCTGGTATCACTATACACCGCCATAACATTAAAACCACCTGCCTAATGTTATGTAGGTCCCCCTCGTGCCACCAAAACAGCTCTGACCCGTCAAGTCATGGAGTCCACAAGACCTCTGAAGGTGTCCTGTGTTATCTGGCACCAAGACATGAGCAGCAGATCCTTTTAAGTCCTGTAAGTTGCGAGGTGGGGCCTCCATGGATTGCACTTGTTTTTCCAGCACATCCCACAGATGCTCGATCGGATTGATCGAGCATCTGAATTTTAGTTTGCTATAATAACATTGGAAGGAAGACTGGGGGAAATACCATCTGGTAATTCTTTCTGTACTAAGAAAGACTTTTCAACTACTCATTTCAATTGAAGACATGTTTTTAATTATTGGTGGGTTTATAATCTTTGTGTGATTTAACCATTTGTTTGTTTTATTTCTGTCTTAAACACTATGCCCCCCAGCCTACCCCTGCAGCCAGAGAAGACGCTCCCAGCGTCTAGCAACTGGCTCTGACCTGACCTCTGATCCCAGGAACCCAGAGCCTTGTCCAGCCCATCGTAGCCCCTCCCCTCCACAGGGTGAGTAACTACTAAAACTGAACCCAACTCCTTTGCTCTGTCCAAAAACTACTAATGAATAATGTAATAATGAATAATGTAATGCTTAATTGGTCCCCCTATGGATATTTTCTCTTCTCTTGACCCTCTTCACAAGGACGTCAGAGGTCAAGGTCGGCTACAGACTACACAGAGCTTTCACCCCACTCTCCTCATATGATTTGTTGTAAACTGTCACTTTGCCTGCCAAGTACCAGGCATGGCCAGACATGATGACCAGACACATGCGGATGAATTTTAAGTGAGGGCCACTTGAATCTATGAAATATATGTTGTATTAAAAAAAAGACTCACCAGCCACTGTGGCACAAATTGAGTTTCCTACTCTGGTAGTAGGCAACACATTTTTTAATTGTCCTGAAAATTTGGTAGACCTATAACATTTTGTTCACTAAAGCCCTGACTTAAAGACTGAGTGATCAGTGATTTATTTAGTTGTTATTTATTTTATTTTAGGACATTATCATCTCTCAACAGAGTATCAAACACATTATCTTATAGTCAGTTCACACCCATCCTAAAAATTCTCAAAGCCTTTGTGGATCTGAATCCATAGTATTCGCAAAACCTGGAAGTGCAAAGGCACCGCCATATTGTTGATGGTTATTGATGAACAGTAACATCAATTTTGGTAGGACTGCAAATCAAATTAAGACAGGTCAACAACCAGTGTTGTGGCAAAATGTATATTCCCTGAATGTCCATGACGATATGTCCTATTTTGTCCTCAGTGTGTGTGTTGTTGTTTCGCGACTGCACAAGGAAATTATCATGGCAGGGAAATACATTTTTGGCAATACTAATTTTAGCACAACAGAGGTTTGTTAACAATGCTGTTTCTAGCTGCTATACTGTCACATGGCTATTTACCAATGTCAATATGGTGATGGTCACTGATATGACGTCTGAATACTATGGATAGTGGGAACTGCTCAATTTGTGACTCCATTAATCTAATCTAATTCTAATTTGGTATCATTTCAACTTTGGTTATGTAGTTGCACTTCAATTTTTTATGTAGTGCTGTCATATTTTTATCATCCAGAATATGGAAAATATTTTGATATGAAATTCATGTCATTTTGCCCATCCTGCTGAAATAAGCATGTCACTGAAATCCATATCAGTCAACCACATCCCAACCAACCAATCCCTACCCACCAGCCAACAGTGCTGTTCTGTAGCTGACCCTGATCTCTGATGTCACGGTGGAGGAGGGGCATGAGCAAAGACTATTTTCCTATGGGGAGCAATGAAGTATCACATTAGTAAGTCAAAATTTGAATCTTATAATTGCAAGTAGCCTTGCAAGGGACAGCAATAATTTGCTGTGGACAAGAGAATGATAAAGGACCTTATTCTGTCCCCTGCGTATGTGGCTCTGCATACATACAACAGATAGTTACACACTCAATAAGGAGGAGTACCATGAAGCTTTAAAGATGACTCAGGTGCTAAAGTAGTTTATGACGTTTACTTGCATGTCCCACATGTAAATGATCACAGTACCGTATCCTTATGTAAATATGTGTGAAATGACAAAATGACAAAAACATAGAAATCTCATTTTCTGTACATTCAATTTTGGAATGTGTATTGTCATAATAAATTCTATGAGTTATATGTGTATATTATCAATAAAACATCTAATGAAGTTACAAATATGTATTTATATTAAGATTAAGATAAATGAAAGAACTTACAAGCAAAGCTGCTCCAAGGGTTAATTAAATTGTATTGGCAAATTTAAGATCAACTGTTTAACGGCTGCCCCATGTCACTTTTTCTTGAAGAAAAAAAAGAAAAAAGAAAAATACCAATATTTTGTTGGTGCCACGGACTCACTACCCCCCACTACAGTGCTACAGTCGCTACAACTTGCTGTAGTTACTACACATGCAGGATGAGGAGTGTTTACGTGCCGGCAGGCCGCTTTATTTGTATCACAACAACATAAGACGACTGATCTTGACTGCCACTTTCCAGCTCATCTCACCCCCGCCCCTATTATTTATTTATTTTTCGCTTGCTCGCTCATTTTTCTGGAAAACAAATCTGTTACACAGGTACATACATTTGTATGGCCTAAACATTACATTTCATCACTCACCTCACTTTTTCAGCATTGCAGCCAGACTAAGCACAGCAGCCAATGATTATGAGGCACATCAACCAAATAGCTTGATCATATCTTATCATTGCTGTGCTGCAGAAATCTTCTCCATAAGAAATCTATAGGAATCTATAATTTGGGCATTTTCTTTCAATTTCTTTTTTTTAATTCACTGGATTGATATTGCATTCTAAAATGTTGCAAATGCATGTACACGGGCCTCAATAGCAAAATAAACCAGTTGTCTTTTTGAAGATAAAAGCAGTGGTAAACTGGGGGAATGATTTTAGTGTCAAAGAGTTATCCAAGTTGTGTAAAACTGGGCAGCTTGCTGCAGTGAACAGAACTTGAGCTCTGTGTTCAGTGTTTTGATTGGAGGTTACCATGGCAACAGATACAGTGATGGAGAGGGAGACGTCAGGTCACCATAGCTGCTGTGCTGGGGTCCCGCCCACAACGCTAGCACACCCAACCACAGAGAAGAACCCACTGACTGACAACCCTTCAACCAATCATACAGCCCTAGAAGATAAGTCTCCAGCCCTTTCCACAGGTAACATGACGCTGCTGTGCATTTTGAGTTGTAATAAAAAGGAATAACCTTAATTTGTGTACAACTTGACTCAAACCACCTTTATTGCGTTTTAAAAACGCAAGCATGTAAAGGCCAAATATGTATGAAAAGTAATGATTGACCTAATCAGGACACTATTATTGAAGGTCAAAATATTTAACTCAAACCATGACAAAATTTTAGGGATTTTGGCACTACCTTCTGGCATTCATAAATCAAATCAAATCAAATCACATTTATTTGTATAGCCCTTAATCACCATTACAGTCTCTAAGGGCTTCACAGTGCCCAACATGTGAAACAATAAATGGTTAGTACACGACATCCCCCAGCCTTGGACCCTCACAGAGGACAAGGAAAAACCTTTTAGGAAAACCCACAAAACCTTTTAGGAAAATGTTAGAAACCTTGGGAGGGGCTACTCAGAGAGGGATTCCCCTACCAGGACGGTTGGGTGTGCAATAGATGCCGAGTTTGGGCAAGCAGCATATACACGATGCATAAAAGTTTATTATGGTGGGACATCCAGATCTGATGTGGGGAATCACAGCAAACAGCAGCTCAGTCAATGTCATCATAGGACTAGGGGACCACGCAGGCGCCAACACTGCCCAGATAGGAGAACGCAAACGCCCGCTCAGTCAGCATCGTCCTAGAAGGGGGGACCACGCAGACGCCAACTCTGCCGAGCTGCAGCCTGGAACAGATAGGAGACACACCCACACACACCCATACACACACTCTCACTCACACAGACAGACATGACCAGGGTCAGTGGACAGGAGCAGGTAGACCAGGAGAATAGGACATGCAGGCAGGATGCTAGTTCCCATCGGCAGGAACCTGAGCTGTGGTGAGCTAGCTAGAGACTGAGTCACTCCCTGAAGGCTGGTTAAATGATAAAGAGAATAAATGGGTTTTTAACCTTGACTTAAAGACTTCGATAGAGCCAGCCTCTCTGATTGAGGCAGGCAGACTGTTCCAGAGATAGGGAGCCCGGTAAGAAAAGGCTCTGTGCAGTTTTCTTTTTGACTGCTGGGATAGACAGGTAGCCAGCAGCCTGTGATCTGAGAGCGTGTGGCGGTTTATATGGTTTAATCAGATCTGATCAGTAGGACGGTGCCATCCCATGTAATGATTTATAT
>CABFOQ010050327.1:0-12834 GCA_900660455.1 Gephyroberyx darwinii | reverse complement strand
TGGCGATCTACCAGAGCAATTCCACAACTTTTTGTAGCCTACCTATCAGTCATTTAGACCCCGAAATATGTATGGGGCCCAGGTTTAACAATACCGGAATTACCCTTGAACTTTAGTAACTTAACCAACAATCGATCACTTGGTACTTCATTATCCACAATAACAAGTTTAATAGCTAGCCGAATACCTGGGAAGGATGTTGTTGCTCCGCCATGTTCCCACATAAATGAAATGTGCATGCCTTCAGTCAGGGAGGCAAACACAGCGCATACCAATGACGCATTTGTCCCAGTGACCAATAAAGTCGCCCCCTTCCCTTCAACCCGCCTCCACGTCAAAATCATGACAAAACCCCAAGCGTGAGAAAAACAGAATTGTAATCATAAAAAATGAAATTGTACTCGTAAAAAATGAAATTGTAAACATGAGTGAGAAAAAACAATTGCAATTGTATTATTTACATTTATGAACATAACCTTTTCATTTACAATACAGAAAAATGCGTTTGATTTTTTTTTTTTTTTTTTGATCACGAGAAACATTTCCACATCTATGCCTATGATTTTTTTTTTTTACACCTGCGATTCTTTTTCCTACACTGATAATACTTTTGGCGTCAATTTGAACCCATACAGTAGAGGCATCTCCAACAAAAGGAAACAATTTGAATGGAAACGTGACGGAAGCACTGAACAGCTTTGGCTCCACAACTGTTGCCAACATGAAAGAAAAATGAGTTGAGGCCAAAAAGCGCATTGCTGCTTATATCGGCAGTGTGGGTTCCACTGGTGGCTGTCAGGGAGAACCCCAACCTCCACAGCTCCACCATAAAATTACAGGCATCATCGGGGAAACCCTTTTGTCTGGAATTGTGCCAGAGGCAGAGGGGGACACTGATGCAGCTACGGATGCCACAGAAACCGATAAGCCAACTTCTGTAATACCAAAGCTAAACTATCTACATTATAGGCAAATTCACACAGTAGTTAAATAAGTCAAGCCAAATGCATTAAGTATTTTGTTCCATTTTATTTAGACACAATCTCAAGTGTGGCAGCAGCTGGTTGAGGTGAGGGGGGCCACCACAGAGTCTCCAGTGCGCACAGCTTGGCCACGGTGTCCAGTCGGCCACACTGTTAACCCAGATGTTGTTTGTACCCAAACAAGTTAAATAGAATGTACATAAATCTGAAAATTTTCTCTGTATTACTCAACTCTTTTGAGTAAGGTGCACTTTTTGATGATCTCTGTCATTGCAATAGGATCTTTAGGTGGAATCAACTTAATGCATTTAGTTTTTGTCTGTTGTAATGCCCAGCAACAATGTTTTGATTGGCCAGTTGGAAAACCAACAGCAAGCTTGCAGAATCTGAACAGACTTTCGGCAAGCAACTTAAAGCAAAGGATGGTGAGTGGCCATCAGTAGCAGATGCTAGTTTGTGATTGAATGTGAGGTGGTGAGTAACGTTTAGACTAGAGTCAGGCCCTCGTGACAGTTTTGTTAGCTAGTCATAATGAATGTTAAAATCTCTAAGGTTAATAGTCAGCTTAGTAGTAAGAATAGTTAACTTAATAAGTAATAGTTATAGCCAACATGCGTTAATTGCACATTAGTGAGCAAAATATGTAAGCTAACTGATAAACATTCACTGAACATAAGCTTTTTAGGTTGATAGGTTGCCAGCTGGACTTCTTCCCTGACTAGAAAATAAAAATATATATACTGTACATGTATACGCTACAAGCCAGTTGATCTAATTTGGATCCTGTTTTCCAACAGATTTTAGTAGAGTGACTTACTTAACTGGTGAAGATGCTTTAGAAATGTAAGTATTGTACATTTAATTGTATGAAGAGAGCTCAGCTTTTCAAACATTATAGACTGAAGCATGGGACCTATACAAGAAGGGAACCCTTTCCTTGTTTACATCAGAATTGTATGTGTACATTTAAGTCCCTCAATAGCCTGAAAACACATCTATCCCGATGTCTCTCAACAACTCAGCATCAACAATATGTGGGGAATTTGCAAGTTAAGTTCCATTGTCAGCTGTGTGAGTTCCTTGAACCCTGCCACGAGACAGAATATTTCACCCACCTTCGCAGTAGACACCTCAAAGATAATCAAAAGGTTGAGTGTCCATTTAAAAGCTGTCATTTCAGACCAGTGTCTACTCAACTTTCAATGCACATAAAAGTAAGGAGCACAGGGATCACAACTGGAAGATGTTCAAACCAGAAATAATCGTTAGTAATAAAGTTTCAAGTTTATTGTCACATACTAGATAACAGCGCAAACATCATTACCAGTAGTGAAATTGTTGTCCTCCGGGTCAACTCAACTTAACACAGTAGTAAAAAAGTCAAATAAGTAAGTATCTAATGGCAGTGAGAATGAAAGTAATGACAGTGTTAATGATGCCATTCAAGAGCAAATGTCTTCTATGGATACAGAGATGTTAGATGATGTCAGCGAAGAAACAAGTGAGGCAGATTCTGAGGATTTAGGACAACAGTTGGAGCATAATTTAGCAGCTCTGTTTTTAAAGATGCAAACCGTCCTATACATTCCAGAGTCATCTGTACAGGAAGTAATTCAACAGCTTTGTCAAATATTTCACTTGTCCCAGCCACTTTTACATAATTAAGTGAAGGCTGTTCTACAGAAGTATTATGTAGATATAGATGAGTCATCTGTGAAAGAAATGGTTGATACTGTGGCAAAGAGCAACATAGTGACCACATGTGGCAAAGATGGATGTCTTGCAACCACTAAAAGAAGAGCGTCATATGTGTTGCGTCAGTTTCCACTGGTAATGCCTGTGGAGTATGTAGTGGAAAAAGGCAAAAAAAAACCAGTTGCATATGTTCCCCTCTCCCAACAAATGTTGAAGAAATTGCTGAACAAGCAAGATGTTTTAGACAAGGCAATGTCACAACAAGCACACATTTCACATGAGTATAACACTTGTAGAGATGGCTTGTGCTTCAGAGGAAATGGCCTTCTTAGTAATGAGTTCACAATTGCTCTCGGTCTTTACATTGACGATTTCGAAGTAGCCAATCAATTTGGGTACATCAAAAAGAAAGCATAAGATGTGTGCAGTATACTGTGTTATTGCCAATATACCAGCAAAATACAGATCAACACTAAACTCCATCCAGCTTGCTCTTTTGTGCAACACTTCTACTGTTAAAGAGTGTGGCTATGACAAAGTACTGTACCCACTTATTTGTGATCTAGTCTCTCTTGAACAGCATGGTGTTTACATTGAGCAGCTTGGTGCAAGTGTAAAAGGAACTGTTCTGTGTGTATCAGCTGATAACCTTGGTGCTCATTCACTTGCAGGATTTTATGAGAGCTTTACTGTAGACAAATCTTGCAGATTTTGCTTAGCATCCAGGGCTGGAGGTACGTTCTGGTGTGTTTCAGTTCAGAGATAAAGATACTCACAACAGGCAAGTACAAGAGGTGTTGCAAAATATGGAGCTTAGCGTAAGTTCAATCAAGAAGGCTACTTCCTTCTTCCATAATTCTGTCAACTGGAGCCAAATACGCCCCCATCGTCCAACCACCCTAGCCCACGCTCCTTTCTCCTCCCCTTCCTCCCTCTCCAGAAACCAATCACTAACCGTTTCCTTCTATTTGTATCCCCTCAGCTGCTTCCGTGTTTGTCTTTTCAGCTGCCTAAACTGCACCAGTCTGACGCACCACCTCCTCCCCCACCACCACCAGCATCACAGCTCCATCAGATATCCAGAAGGGTCAGATCTTCAGCCCGGGGGGTTCTCCTGTCACCTGCCTGCCCCAGGGAGCGTCACCCTAGCACTGGATACCTCTTAGAGCCTACGCCAAACTATGCACATGCACATTCTCTCATGTTAATAAATTATTTTTATCGTAATCCTAGCCTCTCGTGATTGAACCAACTTTAGGTAGGGAGCATGTCCGCTGACTGCAAATTTGGCACATTTTCATGTTGTTGGTGGTTACCCCCCTGACATCTTGCATGATGTTTTAGAGGGCATAGTCCCTATAGAGTTGTCTCTGTGCATCACAGACCTGGTGGCAAAGAAATACATCACCGTAGATGTGCTGAATGAAGTTCTCAGATCCTTTGCATACAGATTCACAGATAAAACTGATAAGCCACAGCTAATTGCAAAAGGCTTCTCCACCAAGGGAACCATTGGAGGAAATGGCCACGAGAACTGGTCCCTAATTAGACTTCTTCCATTTCTCATTGGCCATTATATTCCTGAGGGGGAAAATACATGGGAAATACTGCTCCTCAAAGACATTGTTGCGTTAGTTGTGGCACCAAAACACACTGCTGAGTCACTATATATCCTTGAGTGCAAGGTGGCTGAGCACAGAGAACTTTTGCAGGCTACATTCCCCGATTTTAGACTGCGACCAAAACATCACTACATAGAACATTACCCTCAGCTTATTAGGGTATTTGATCCACTTTGTGAAGTCTGGACAATGTGCTTTGAAGGGAAACAAGTTTTTCAGAAAGATTGTTCATGATGCTCAGAACTTTAAGAATGTTGCTATTACACTTGCAGTGAAACACTAGAAATCTGTCAGCTACCAGTTAGACCGCAGTTCCTTTTTCAAGCCGCCAGTTGAGATGGACAAGGTAACTTCTGTGTTGGTTACCTCTTTCCCTGAGAACATTCAGAGAGCACTCAGTCAGAGAATTCCCAAGCCAGCAGCAGTTTTTAGTGCATTATCTGTTTGCATTGATGGAATAAATTATAAAGCAGACATGAACTCAGATTATTGCAGTGAACACAGAAATTATGTTTGTATGCAAAGTCATGACATCATGGTACATTGAGCACCTTAGGTCATATGAACTTTGCAATGCAGATGCTCTACCTTTATGCGTGCTTCAGCTTGCAGAGCTGAATGACACTTTCCCTCTTTCAGCATACAGTGTGCAGGGGAAACGAATGGTGACACTGAAGCGTTTTATTCTCTGCTGAATACACTGTAATCTTTTCCTCCAGATGGCTACTTAACAGATGATGACCGAGAGTTATTTTGACTGAGGCTGATATAAGGAAGATCAAATTGACTTCAAAGCCTGGGACAGTTGAAGATTTGATTGGCTGTATTAAACACACTATAAATTTAGTATAATTTCACTCTACAGTTCCAAGACCCTGAATTTGACCAGGAACTTTGCAACCTGACAGATTTGTCAGAACTCCCTGAGAAACCAACTGTGAAAATGATTCCTGTGCTCAACCTGGTGCCGGTATTGACATCAGGTGAAGATCTCCTAGTACGGCAGATACAGAGCCTGTCTCCCATTCATCTCAGGAGTCAAGAAAACCACGGCCTGATGTGTTTTGGATTCCCAAGTTTTCTGTTGATGTCGAATATAGACTGCGTCAAGGGAATTTACACTATCTCAAGGATGGAACATACCTGAAAATGACAAAGGACTTGAAACATGACATCCTTCAGAAGCTGGCGGAGACCATATACTCCTTCAAAGCATACCCAACACTTAATGAATTAGAAGCTGTAGCTAAGTCATTGGTGGGAACTCACCCCTGTCTTCAAGAACCAGGATCACCCTCTGGTTACTATGGATGGAAGAACAGTATTAAGGATAAGATGGGGAACTACAGGTCAAAAATGAGGGCCCTGGGACACGAGGATGTCATGGTGAATGGTGGTAAACGAGGGAAGCACTCTGCCAGTGTTGATCCACCAAACATTAAAAAGCCAGGAAAGGAGAAGTCAATTATTTACCTGATTTTCCAAATGGGCAGGATGGCTCCAGCCTTGAAGAAGCCCGACAGCTCATGGTGCATGAAATGAAAAAAAAGAGCCCAAATAGAGAACTTATCAATCAGAAGATGGACCTGACGTCGTCTCTCAGAAGAAAAGAAGTTATGAAGGACATGCCTGCTGTGACCCAAATGCTTCAGCGTTGGCCAGCACTCTTTACAGAAAATCAGGTAAAGTTGGATGTCTTCATTAATGCCTTGAATTTAGAAACGTCACAAATGCTGATCTATGAAAATTATATCTGCTACATAACCAACGAATATGTTTAATTATATAGATGGTGGGGGTATTAAATGTACCTCTGTGGATGCTAATAAGACATACATGATTGTTCTATTAGGTAATGTCCTAACATGAAACGTGTTTTGTTTGTGCCTCCGTTTTCAGGTGTACAAGGAGTTCAACAGGGTGGTTGGAAAAAACTTGAAACAAGAATTCTATGAGCCTCTTGATCGTCACTGTCCTTGACTTGTTGAAATCTTCAGGTCAAAGAGAGGCCTCACAGGGCAGATTCTGGATGATCTGCTGCAACAGACAAAGGTTGGTAGATTCAAGTTGAACCTACCAGCCTCAGTGTCATTTTGAAGTCAGCCTATGGTAGAGCAGACCCATTCAATGTGGGATAGATGCAATCACGTGCCAAAGTACCTTTTTAATATTGAATGTTGTCTCTACCACTACTAGAATCCAGACCTCTGACATAGCTGACATCTGATGCCTTGTCCTGAGAGGCCTTCCAGTAGTCCTTGGTGATGATCCCACCTACTTCTTCAAGGCATGCTTTGTAAGTACCATTATTTGATTATAAATACATGTATCTTGCTAGATACATTGAAACTGACAAGGAATAACCCACTGAGTCAATTTACAATTATCATGTGACATTTTTATTTGTTTAAAATGTTGTATAGCTAAAATAATCATGTTCTTTATATGTCCAGGATGTTGATGACAAGGACTCATACAGCCATGTGCCCATTGTAATCCTCTGCCTCCAACAGGAAGACGTTGCGCAACATCCATGGTCCTTCCACCTCAATCCATTCTCTGTGGGAATCATTTTGGAGGGACATGTTGTGATGGACAGTCTTAAGAACCTACCCCAGGCCATGTGCGTTCTCTTTGGATTGACCTATGCCCTGCACCTAAACTACCCCAAGCCCATGAAGAACACTTTTGATTTCATTCAGCAGGTGCTGTTGAGCTTGGGTAAGGAGTTAAAAAACAAGATTCTAACGCTGAGAAATCAGCTGGCCATGTAAGACAGAATGATGTTCTGTCAGTGTTCTGTAGGCAGCTCCAATGTTTTGTTCTGAAGAGCAGTTGACAATGTTGTTTGATACCCAATAATTAATTTCATTCAATTCATTCAGATATGTTAAGAATATGTTTAGAATACATTTATAAACCCAGTTAAATAAGTAGCTCATGAATCACTGTCAAAGGGTTTTGGACATTTAGTCATGTGAGTTATTTACTGGAAGTGATACAGATCCATGGACATTAGCTCAGGCAGAGAGTCCTGTGTTTGGAGATCTGGCTACTTTTCATTGCAAGCAACAGACATCAATAGCAGTAGATAGGGACAAGTAAGACAAACCATCCACAACACAACAATGCCTTACCGATGCTGTTTCTTCTTGCAGACTGATACTATGTTTTGGATCTACCTACGAAATAGTGCCAGTGCTATGTTTTGGAACTCAACCAAAACATAGCGCTGGCACTATTTCATAGGTAGATCCAAAACATAGTGTCAGTGTGTGTTGGCAAAATTAGAAAAAAATCACACACTTTTGATAATGAGGATTGTAAGGCCAAGATTTTTGTAATGCAAATAGTAAAATCCTCATTGAACAGCTCACAATCAAGAAAGAAATGGTTGAAACACTGTTCCACTTTTGAAGTTGAATAAACATTCAAACAGACTGTTTCCTCTTTGTTTTCCACCTATAGTGCAGTTATAGCTTAAATTAAAGTACATTTGGAAAATCGTTTATTGAAATTTCATTTTTGGGTTTTGTTAACAAAAAGGTTTAATTAAAACAACAAGAAGATTTAATTAAATAAAATTGAATTGAGTTAAAGTTTTAAGTTATAGTAACTTAACATAATGAGTTAAAGAAACAGATTATTTTAAGTTATTGTAACCATACTGTTAGTTCATTGTAATTATTATCTTAAGTACATTCAACTTATTGAATGAAATTATTCGTTTATTCACCAATGTATAACTTAATTTGTTTAAGGCAACGAGTTAACTCAAATTTTTTAAGTAAACTCAACTCATCTGGGCTTACAGTGCAGGCCCCAGCCGTGCAAGTGGCCGTGCCCTCACTGATGCTGGGCTGCAATGACAGAGGGACATTATTACTGCAGTAGAACATTTTACCAAAGAAGTTCACGACATAAAAAAATGTACTCAGTGAAATGCGTACTGTATTAAAAGAACTTGTAAAAAAGTATACCATTTGTCTGTTCTGTTCATAGAAGGTGCATCACACACGTAATATAGAGGTAGGCCTATAGCCTACATTATGAAATGTAGTGATATGTGGTGTGCGTTTTTATATTTCATATGTGTTTTTTCATCTGAGGACTGAGCTTTTTCGTGATCTCACCATCAGGCGCCGCTGACTCCCGTGTCTGAAAAACTTTGCGTGAGCTCTACGCATGGGTGAAAGGATGCCTAGAAATGCGCACCTTTTTTTGTGCGTAGCAACCTTTATAAATGAGACCCCTGTTTTGTTAGAAACCCGCCTGGTTTAAGGTTCTTTTCCCCACTGGGTCTACCTCCCTGATATAGAGTTGCCACAATGTGTATGACTGTGTTCAGAATTTAACAACCACATGAACAAATCAGTACTTTCACCAAATGATCCCTGGGAATTGTGTTCATTCATCTTCCAATATGGAATTGAATAGATCTCATTGAAATTTCTCCTCTTACTGCTCTGCAGAGAGTCCGCCAGCTCCTCCTGCTTCATTCTCCTCAGGAAGTCCAGTGTGAAAGCTTGGACTTCCTTTGTGCCTCTCTGCTGCTCCTCTGCTCTTCCGCCTCACCTTCTACCACCTCCTCCTCCCACTGCATTGCTAAGCATTCTGGGTAATCTGGACTCAGAACCGTCTGGAACCTCTTCAGCTTGTGCTTCACAAAAGTGACAATGTTCTCCTCAAGCAGCTCGAACACAATAAAATGAACCTTTCATCCTTAATATCAAATCCATCTGTCATAGACTGAAAGCCCACCAGTGGGCCAAATGTTACGGCTGTTGGCAGGGCACCCCCGCTTTCAGTCAGCGGAGGAAGCCACCTTCAGAGCTCCGCTGCAGTAGTCATGCCTCATGCAACAGGAGCTACCATTAACAACACACCTGTACAATTGCTGTTAAATGACAATAGTTTTCTAGAAACTAGCGATTGCTAGCTCCAGGACACCAAATATTACGGCTGTCGGCAGCGTGCCCCCGCTTTTAGTCAGTTTCGCGGATCTAATTGCAGATATTCAGGAATCACTTTATTCTGGCAGATAGTACCGAGCACAGCCCTGCCAACAGTATTTGATGTTATATGTATTTCAGGATTGACAGTCATATCAAAGAAAATACAGAAATGGTCAGATAAGGCAGGATCAATTACATCAACATTTGAAATATTGAGACCCTTAGTGATAATCAAGTCCAATGTGTGCCCCCGACTATGGGTGGGGCCTTTCACATGTTGAGACAGTTCAAAAGTGTCCAAAATTGTAAAGAGTTCTTCAGTATCATTGTCGTTGGAATTATCAATATGAATGTTAAAGTCACCAGTTATAACTAGTCAAAGTCAGTGGTAATATTGGACAAAAGTTCACTGAAGTTGTCAAAGAAGGTGGGCCAATATTTTGGTGGCCTGTAAATAAGTAATAGAACTCTGGGGGAAACTTCCAATATAGCAGAAAGGTATTCAAAAGATGGAAAATCTCCAAATGATGGCTGCTTGCACTGGAATGCATTATTAAATAAAACAGCAACCCCTCCACCTCTTTTTCCAGTTCTACAAACATCCAAAAAATTAAAGTTTGCGGGGGCTGACTCAGTATAAGTATAAGTATAGCTGCACTGTTGCTACTATTTAACCATGTTTCAGTTAAAAACATAAAATCAAGTGCACGGGTAATAATAAGATCATTGATTAAAATGAAATGAAAATGAAATGAAAATGAGTCACCACAAAGAAACTAAAAGTAAGCTAAGAATAGATGTAAAAGAATAAAGAACAAAATCACTGACAGTGAAAAGGTTTAAAGGTTTAAAGCGGCTATTCTAAAAGCATAGAGCGGAGCAGCCCACGTGCTGCTGCCTTCAAGGTCTAAGCAAGGTCTACCTTGCTTACCTTGCCTAGCAAATATCCCTTGACTTACTTGGCTTGATGTTCATCCTATCCCACGTTAGATTACTATTTAGTTTATTCAGTAACCTACTGGTACATGGACCTGTTGACATCATAGTTGTTACAGTATGCCCGGATTGGTGGGAGGCACAGTCCTCCCTGCAGTCTTTCCCCACCCACTACCCACTTTGATGCCCTGATGCCATGGTAAAAGCTAACAGAGAAAATGTACACCCTGCCATAATGTCTATTTCCAGATGCTGCCATGCTGTGGTATACTCTGCTGTGGTAAAACAAGGAGTTGGATGTCTTGAAATTAAATGAAATTATTTATTGCCATTGGAATCTTTTGTGTTTTTCTTGTTTTTTGCATGAAGGTATCAGTCAGTAATATTTTGGCTTAAAGGTTTGAAATCTATTACTACATTTGTTTGGTGAACTACAGAGAATGCTGTTTTAAAACAGATTAGCCATCCATTTTGCCCTTGATTGTTGATACAATTTAGTTTCTTCTTCACTGACAAGCCACTGCTTCAAGTCAGCAGTATCAGCCATTACTTTTATCCTCTGTCAATACCATTTGAGCAGGTTAAACAGTTGCTGAACAGGGCATTAAACAAAAAGCAGTGTCACCCACTCTGTAGAAATAATGTGGTCTCTGTTGAGTCACCCAATTTGTCTAACCTCTTGTTTGTACAACGTGGTTTCTGAATTGCTTGGGTTGGGTTATTACAAGCTAAAAGGTTCAATTATCCCTGTATTATTGATGATAAGCTTCATGTGCTTCTAAAGCATAGTTCTGATGAGTGTCAAGCGTGATTACAGAGGGGGATTCATCTAGAGTTTTTCATTGCCCCTACTGGATATGTCCAAGTAAAATTTGCGATAACCATCTGTTATCTGTGTCTTTGTCTATATGTTTTACAGTGAGCCTGGGACACGAGAGAGAGAGAGCGTGTCCGGCCCAGAGACACGCCGGTCCGAGTCGAGCCGCAGTGAGCGGATAAGAACCTTGTTTGTACCTACCCAGTTTATGTTAAGGGCTAATAAACCCGGTGTGCCGCCTAATCCAAACTCTGTCTCCTCTGTCTGCCAAGAACCCGGTACAGTAGCAACTTGGCTACACCATCTTAAATCATCTGCTGATTAAAGGCAGGGGTTTATTTCAACCTTTTTTGGTCGCAATACTATTTTTACCAGTCCTATTAATGCTCTACATTAGTGAATGATATATAAGGGGCCCAAACTTTCTGGGGCCTTGCCGGTAAGTCTGTGGTCCAAACCCACTACCCCCAACAATGTGTGCATCAGCTATTGGTTTCATCGCAGTGGGCTCCCTTTTTAGTAGTGCACTTGTGTATAAATGCATCACTTTATCCCTCTATTCTACTGTGTTCCCAGTTTTAGTACCTTTTACTGCCTAGTTTTGTGTTTTAGTGTCATACTGCATACATCTATTCTCTTTTCTCACCCCCCCAACTGCATGGGCTGACATGATAATTTGCCATCTTCCATCTGCATAATCTGCACGTGCCATCCTCGCCCTGTCGGAGCATCACCTGTTCCTGCAACCACAGCGTACCCCAGCCCCAAGGAGAAGATTCTCTTTCTCTGTCCCTGCCAAGCTGGGCAGGGTTCCCCACCAAATCTCAGTACAATCTGGAGTGTAAGATCCCTCCATTCCATTCCTACAAACCCCTCACTTTATTGCAAACAATGCACGGCTCAATAATGTAGCTGTATCTTTCTTGCAAAGGCTTCTGCTGTTCATTACTTGAATGATATAGAATTTGAGAGTTTAAGTGTATGTAAGTAAGTGCCGTTCTGATTTAGTGCCAATTTGTATAGATAGTTTGGTTCTAGGATGCCAGAGTATATCATGTATTCTAAAGGGAGGTGTTTGTGCAACTAACATGAGTTTTAATCTTTGCCTCTGGCATCCAAGAAATGGTTTGATGTGAAAGCTCATCTTAACTAATGGTACTGGTAATGGTATCTGAACTAAATGATGGATACATCAACCAATGAAGTTACTAGCAGGGGGGGATGAGGATACTAGCAGGGGGCTTTGAGGGCACGTAGGAGCCTAAATATCACATAAAGTAACTAACAATGTCAATCACTACAGGACATAACTGTCTCGAAAGACTGGTTATCTGTTTTTCTCATTTCCCACCAAATATTATTTGTCTATCAACAATGATTCAAATCTCATTCTTACTACAAAAATGATATGAAGATGAAACAGTGATTGAAGTGAAACAATATATACTTTTATTGAACAATTGAAAGTCCCCTTGTTATGGCCATCATATTATATGATGAAAATGGACTGTCAGCGATAGTGTGCTTTACTCAGCTGCCTCCTTTCCCTGTAAAAGAAAGACAAAATACATTTTTACTAGTCCTATTTATTTTATATTAGGCATCTGCATTACAGTATTCAATGACATTTTGATTCAGTGTTTACATTGTAATTTATTGTTAATTTGTAGTATGGCCTAATTTACCTTGCCAGAGTCACGGCTCTTAGCTCTCAGCTTGTTGATTTGGGACTCAGCAATGTCAGCTCGCTCCTCAGCTTCCTCAAGCTCATGCTGAATCTTTCTGCACTTGGACAGATGAACATTGGCTTGCTCCTCCTGGAATGT
>CABFOQ010050320.1:5040-15554 GCA_900660455.1 Gephyroberyx darwinii | reverse complement strand
CAGTCATTTGGCAGATGCTTTTATCCAAAGCGACGTACAATAAGTGCATTCAACATAGGTCGGTAAGAGAACTACTAGTCACCAGAAATCATCAGTGTATTTCCTTACTAAACAAGCATTTAAGAGCATAACCAGTGCTAAGGTATAAGTGCAGTAACATTAGCTACCTACTTTTAAGTAGACAAGTGAGACAAATAAGTCGATCAAATAAACAAGAGCTAAGACAAAATAAGTAAGTCAGATAATCAAGCGCTAATGAACAAGAGCACAGGAACACTTAAGAGGAAGGGTCAGGATAGTGTTTCCTGAAGAGGTGGGTTTTCAGCCTGCGGCGGAATATGGGCAGCGACTCTGCTGTCCTGACATCAGTAGGGAGGTCGTTCCACCACTGTGGGGCCAGGACAGAGAAAAGCCGTGACCGCATAGATCGACCGCAGGGGGCTCTGATCGACGGGGCAACCAGACGCCTCGAGGCAGCTTCAGGTGGGAATGAACTAATATTGAATGAATACCTCCAACGTGATGACTCTCCAGAGAACATACGGAACGCTTTCACAGAGATGCTGGGGGACATGGTCCTAGTTCTGCCTGTCCTAAAAGTGGCTGCATACCACAGAGGCAAGTACATGTAAGACATTATTGTCTAGAAAATTGTATCGGCTTTATAGCAATAAATCATGACCTTTTTCTCCTAAACAGATGCAGGTGCACCTGTGTATGTATATGAGTTTCAGCATTCAGCATTAATGCACAGAGGGACCAGACCCAGCTTTGTCAAAGCAGACCACTTTGATGACGCTTTATTTTTCTTTGGGGCCTGCTTTTGTACAGCACATACTATAGTCACAGGTACTGAAAACAGGAATATCCCTTTGATAAACATTATCCATGTCAATAGTCTTTGGGACTTGCCCTTGACATTTTTCTCCCAAAGGACCTGTGACTGAAGAAGAGGAGGGATTGAGCAAAATTGCCATGGCATACATAGCGAGCTTTGCACGCACTGGGTAGAGTATATTATTTCACTCTTTGCTTCTTTTTTTCCCGCTGAGTCTCTGTGTAGACTAGAGGGTCACAATTGTATTTTGTGCACAAACTCTGAGAGCGTTTGTCTTCTCCTGTGTTTGCTTTTCCCCATAGCTCACCCAATGGGCCTGGACTGGAGGAGTGGCCTCGTTATGACCGCAGTGAAAACTACCTGAACCTGAACCTGCAGCAGACAGTGGGCCAGAGACTGAAACAGAACAGGGCCCACTTCCTCGATGTTGTCCTGCCTCATAAACTGTCATTGTCTCATGAGCTCTGATATGTTGATCATTCCCAGATCAGGAATACTTACAACTTGAATTTCATCTGTGATCAGTCAATTGTTCCATAAAGTGCACCAACAGATTATTCCACAAAAGTAAATTATCAATTAAAAACTTCTAAGAATAATAATAATCATTATAACAATAAAGTAGTAGTAACAATAGTAATAACACAACAAATATTGAGGAGGCCACTGAGATGTAGCTCAGTTTCACAGTTCGTCCTATTTAAGAATGAGGTTTGTGTCGTTGAAGTTGGCAGCGGTGCTGGGCATTAGGCGGGGGGTAAACTCTTCCCTCCCAGGTTGGTTGGCCGCCTCGATGTGCGCAGGTACATTCAGGGACAGGTTGCGGCAACAGTGGAGTACAAGTCCCCTGGAAAAACAGACTATGCTGGTGAATCAATGCATTTATGTCTCCTGTGAACCAATAAAATGATGCATTTATCCTGTATGTAATCGGTAAAGCATCGTAGAGACACTGCCAGGATTACAGGTTTGATAGGTACAGTGACCTAATGACATAAAGCAGATATTGTGTTGAATGAGCCATAATTCTGCAGTTGTAAGCACATCCGGATATGTTATACCTGAGACTTGAGGGTGCGTAGCTCAGTGTGAACTTTTCTGAACTTCCTCTCAAGGTCTAGATGTTTCTCCTTAAGCTTTTCTCTGTCTCGCCGCTCCTTCAAAAAGTCTTCTTTATAGATCTCGGCCTGATGGCGGACAAAGAAACATGATATGAGGATGCTAATGGCAACTGGGGATTGTCTGAATGATAAATACAGCTATTAGAGACAACAAGGGATATTACAAATAGAGTGAAATAAGTGGAGCATATAAGTATATAAGCAAGTGCTAAGACAAGTAAGTGAAACAAATAAGCAAGTGCTTCATGTAACCTCAACCAAGCCCACCTGATGTTTCCAGACCTCCTCTTGTGTTTCACTGCTCTCCCCAACAGGTACAGCGATTTGAAGTGCCTCGTCTAGGGCCTGTACAGGCATATTAAAGGAAGAGCGAAGTTATATGGAAGTGAGGTTAATAACTATTCATGTGTTGATTGCATATCTATGTGAATTAAGTATGGCTTTTCCCATGACTCACTTTATTGAGCCGTCTGATCTCCTCACGCTGATGCTGCCCTCTTCTGGTCAGAGTGTTATTCTGCAATCTGAGCCGCTCGGCTTCCTGCACTGCTTTCAGTAAGTCAGGAGTGACATCACTGTTCTGGCTCTACGAGTCATCATTTTCCCATCAGCCGATAAACGCAGTAAGCACAGAAGTGACGTTGTTAATCACACACATCTTACAGGTTCAGTCCAACAAAATGTTTTAAATCGTATTTGTGTTTAAAATCTCAATGCTGCATTTACCGGTGTACTCTCTTTACTGTCTTTGATCATCTTTGATTTTAAATCCTCTGATGGACGATGCTTTTCTTCTTCTTCACACATCTCTTCAATTTGACTGTGGTCATTTTTCAGTAATGCTTTTAGTCCCCGGATCTAAGAATTAGGTAGAAAAATAGATACATGACTCAATACAGACATGCAGAAATGGAAACATCATGACATTCTACTGAAGTGAATTGGGTTGAGCTAAATACAGCAATAAATGACTGAGATGATTTTTTTCTTTCCTTACCTTCTCTTTGTAATACTGTATCATGGTTTCATACTCCTCTGCCCACTTCTTATTAATGGAAAGAAGCTGAGTAAGAGAGAAAGAACATGAGTCTCTAAGGTACTAAAAGTGCTATGTTTTGTAATGACCATGAATTTCGGTACTGAAATTGACTCACCTCATGCCTTTGCTCCTCCAAGAAAGCTATCTGTTCTTTTGTTGTGCTGTCACCATCTGTTGCGGACATTTCTGACTAGTGTAAGATAAAAAAGGAACTGTTAAAATGCTGTATATCCATCGGCAGCCCAACGCCTATGACTGCATGGGCAACAGTGTAAGATCCTATATCCACTGACTTCCTTTTACACATTTTGGAAGTTTTCCTCTGAGGTGTTTCCAGTAACATAAAGAACAAGATCATTTCCTGAGCAGAATTGTGGTTGGGGAATCATGCAGAGGCAGAGAGGCAGTGAGGAAATTGATGTAATACTAGGAAACCCTTTCTGGCATAACTACCCATATTGCATCTATTCACATTATCTCTCCTCCGTACCTGTATGCCTCCCAGCAGTCTCTCAGGATGGTGATCTGCATCTGCATAGAGCTCTTCTCTAATGGAATGGTTCAGCTTACACCTGATAACAGATTATTTACATCAGGGATTACAGCAGTTTTCTCCCTTAACCACACAGGCTAATTCCAATCCCCAGTTGATTACTTCAATAAAAGTAACATTTGGCGTTGTTAAGCCGTTCATTAGTGCAACCGAGTCGTTAAATCCTAGGGAGACCTCTGCACACAGCAAAGAGTTAAATCAAAAGGTGCAACATTATAAACCGTGACAGCCAGTCTTGATGCGCTTCACCTTTCTGTAATCGGCAGTGATGGATACAGTCTGCTGGTCTGTTTTTCGTCTTTCTGCGTGCCCACCGGGGGAATTCTTTGGTCGGCTTGTGATCTCTCTACGGGTGGCCTGTCCATCATATTCTTATGCAGGAACTGTCAAAAAGGGAAGAAGTATCTGTGTAGCAAACATGTTATACTGCCATGACATGCATTTTATGTGATCCTGTACATTGTGTGACTTGCCCTGCTTACCCTATTCTGTACCTGCTGATGTTGATTTAGTGTTTAATTGCAGAACTGTCTACTATGTACATAAGGAGATAACAGTGGATAAAACGGAAGTGGATAAGAGTGGAACCTGATCTTATACATTCTTATACTTATACCTATCAGTACTGGTGAATTAAACTAAACCACTCAACTGTACTTAGGCAAACAAAAAAATATTCAGTGTACAACTACTAAAGGCAGCCAAAATAGCACGTATAGCAGATTTGTATGATATAATTTATTACATTTATCATTGAATTACAAAAGTATCTACACCTGAACCCGGGCTTTTCAATGCCCTTAGACTGGGGTTCTGGGATGTGTGCCCTGCATATCCTGTTGGGAATCGAGCCTTGGGCTACAGTGTCATATATCAAACCCAAGTGCATAGAGAAGCTCTTTAGCTTGAGTTTAGATCATGACTATCACAGGAGGAATAGACCTTCCTAAAGATCATGATATAGCCATTAAAAGAACAGAGATAACAAACCTAGTCTACATTATTATGCCTACTTTGCACAGCAAGACACTGGATGTTTTAAAATATAAGTATATACTCACCATATGAGTATTTTGAATGAGGTGTTAACGCACCCCGTCTTCGCTCCCGCAAAGTCGAGATTTGATGAAGCGCGTCTGTCTGCATGTAAATTATAGCGAGGATCCCCTGTGACGTGTTAACCACCGGCACGCCTTTCATTAAAGTACACTCACCTGCCGGGATTCCCTCACGAGCCTCGCTACAAACAGAAACACACAGGGCTGGTTTGCTGACAGCCTGTATCGAAGGAAAGGAAAGTACAAGAAGTTGGCCAACACCTCGGCCAGTAATAAAAGGAGTTTTATGGTGTGAATGGGTGACTAACGCAATGTACGACCGCAATCCCAAAAAATGATTTGTCTAGTTTCAATTTTTTTTCTGGATAATGTAACTTGTTTCAAGACATTTCCTGAACGAAAAATAACGATGGTGGTCCTACAATAAAGTTTAGAAGGGCACTATAAAAGTCCCTATAGTAGTATTATAGGAATGTTATATATATATATATATATAATATGTTATATCAGACAAAAATACCATCAAGTACGACAATGTCACTATAAGTCTCTATTGAGTACCAGACACACGTTAAGTCCCTTTGGGAAAATTATAGGATGGTGATTTTTCGTAAGGGAAATTATCTTAAAACAAGCTTGTTATCCCAAGAGTTAATTCCTTGCTTTGTAATTATTTCTTGAAAGACGTCATGTTGATATGGATCAAGTGATTTTTTTTAAATTAACAATCTGGCAGCGCAATAAGACACAAAACACCCTGAATAAGTGTGATAAGTCATCTTGTCATCTTTGCAGTAGGCAGCTGCAGTTTCATGACAGCGGTCAAAACCAGGATGTGTAAATATGCAAAATACTTCCTGGGTGGGAGAATTGCACACATATCAAGAGATCTGAAAACATTTAAGTCACTATTTATGGAGATGAAATGCCCAAAAATCAAGATTTAGGGTGTAAGTTATGGGAAAATTACACACCACGTAGGCTTATCATTTTACACAACCCTCTTGCGCCCTCTTTTCTCAAAGGCGTTGACTCAGAGCAGACTTGTTTCACGGAAGACGGAAAGGGGAAATTACCCAGCAGCTCGTCCCCGCTAACCGGCAGTCCATCTGGATGACTCAGAAGTAGAGACCTTGTTCACACGGCTTGGTTGAATACGTACGTCTGATTGGCCAATGGACGAATCCTGGTTATTCAGAAATAATGTTATTAAAATAATATAACAGACCGCTGTTCCACATCTAATCATATCATGTTTTTGTTGGTTTCTAATCAAATTAACTAGCGAGACCTTGTGCTATAAGATGTTACTCCTTGGTTATTACAGATAAACACGGTTTGAAACTTTGAAGCACAAAGCTTTTGGATGCCAGCTACATGGTTACAGTTCTGCTACAGTGTAGCATGGATGCTAGCTACAGACTTTCTATGGTTACAGTTCAACGACAGTGCAGCCATGGATGCTAGCTACAGTCGTTTCTGTGGTTGCAGTCCTGCTGATCTAACTTCTTTTTTGGTTTATTACAAGATTGTAAATAACTTTAGCATGTAGCCTAATGAGAGCATATGAAATCAATATTTTATGTCAAATGATTAATGTCTTTGATTTTATTTTGATCGCCTGGGGCCTGTATCACGAAGCAAGATTAGTGGGTTAGCAGTGGTTCTCAGTCCTGGTCCTCAAGTACTACAGTCCCAGGTGTTAAGCAGTCCCTGGTGGATGGCTAGAGTGAAAACCTGCAGGGCGGTGGCACTCGAGAACCAGGATTGAGAACCACTTGGTTTTTCGGTCTCAGGACGGTGGCTCACTTTTAATTGGGGTACATCGCTGCAGCTTAACCTGCTCCAGAGCAAGTTGTGTTCTGGTTATGGGATCCAAATGTATAAAAAGCCCACCTCCTCAACAATAAACTCCGTATATAACAATAAAAAAAATGGCATCACCATTCCTAGAGGATCCCGTGGACTTTATTTAATAACCTCTCATTACAAAAAATCTATTTACAATACCCAATATGAACAAAAACATTGCATTCAAATGAATGAGATGTAATAAAAAGAACTGTACAGGGGGATTCTGTTGAAGTAACATAGTATGGGCTGTTTGCAGGGCGAGGATGTTTAGAGACCATCTCTCTCCATGGTGGTTTTTTTTTAATATCATATAATGAATATTTGTAGTGTTTACAAGCTATTTGCCAAATCTGGGTAAAAAATAAGGCTTCTATCAAATAGCCCATCTATTACACATGCGAACCATCTGACTGTGGTTATCAAGAATGAATGAAATGTACTGTTTCATATATTAAGTGTACTAAAATGATTTCATAAGGTTGCTGAGAGTGATTGATGCAACATATTTCACCCATATTCCCCTCAGCGCTGGTTATTTTCACAGCCTCAATGTGATAATACAATACTGTATTAGTGAAAAGTAAGCTCACTGTGCCTTATGACAGGGCAGAGATAAGCCCATTTATTTATGCATTTAGATACTTTTCACTATGTTTTTGTAGAGCCCATATTTATTCATTATAATAGTTTGTTCATCTTGAGAGAAGAACATAAAAGTTAGTAATTCATTTATTTTCCGTATTTCCCAATTTTGAAATTGTCGGCGTCACATGTTAGCCTATGTTGTGGTTTGACCAAAGGGGCCCATCTAATGAGATACCTACATAATGAGAACGCAGTACTTCTCTTCCCAGAATCAGCTCTCAACTAGATTGTTTACGGTACTTATGACACAGCAGCAAGTTATTAGAAAGGAAAGAGGAGGCACGCACATGACTGTGTGATCATCCTCCTTCCTGTCGAAACATTTTCACAGTAACAAGTAACAGCTCGCACACTCATTTATGTAACAGTACTCTCGGTCTCTCTGTCTTAAAAGGATGTTCTATTTAAATAACCACAATAACCAGGACAACATCTGGCAAATTTGAATGGCGAAGAAGGAACTCTTTCGTCATGTTGGAAGTTCAGAAGATTAGCTAACTAGCTAACCTAGATAGCTATAGGCTAGTATGACAGGTTTGAACTTGTAGTGTCAGCTACAATGTTTAACCTAGATAACTTAGTATAGCGAGATTGTCTTCTTTTAATTAGGGGCAAGAGTGCTAGGCGTCGTAACATTAAAACTACTCCCTCTGTTATGTGTTATGTTATGTTATGTACTATAAATATATAGTAGTGGTCTCATGCTGACCTGAAGTTTGGTGGGCAGAAACAGCTAGGAACAGAAACTAGCCTTACACACTAGTCTTCTGTCTTTTTTGCTACTTCCTGATTCCTGATGAATTCAACATTGCAGATATAATTTCAGCAGGCCTGTAAATGTATTTTGTAATGTATTTGTAAAAACAGGTATCGCCCTCCTTCGACATACTTATTTTTGCGAGCAGTTTTATATATAATCTGAAACCGTTCAATGATGCCTCGTGCCCTGTGGATGGCGGCATTGTCATGCTGGAAGAGACCACCCCCATCAGAATAGAAATGTTTCATCATAGGATAAAGTGGTCACTCAGAATAACTTTGTATTGATTTGCAGTGACCCTTCCTTCTAAGGGGACAAGTGGACCCAAACCATGCCGGGAAAAGGCCCCACACATGCACTTTCCTACTTGTCGAGAATATGGATGACTCATCTGACCATATCACTTTTTCCCACATCTCTGTAGACCAGTGCCTTTGGTTTTTGCACTACTGAACTCTCAAATGTGTATTGGTCTTTGTAGTGGGGGGTTTACGCACTGCAACCCTTGTGTAATATCCTCTCTATGTAGTTACCGACGGACTGACATCCTGCATTGACATAGTCAGTCACCTGAGGAAGAGTTGCTCTTCGTTTTTTTCTTACATATCACACTAAAGCACGAGCATCACGGTCATCCAATTTCGACCAAAATTTCTGACCCTATTTACTGATCTAAATGCAGATGTCACTTTAGTCACTGTTCCTATTGAAACACTAGCCAGTTGAGCAGTATTTGTGACTTAAACTCCTGCCATGCGTCCCCAATAATGAACCCTCTTTCAAAGTCATTTAGATCTTTTCCTCTTGCCATCTTGATCTGGGCTGTCTCAGCATTTTTATACATGCCACAGAGCATGATAGGATGTTAATTGTTTCATGCAGTACACCTGTATGGAAGCATCTACATTCGTTATGTTTCTCCACTCATTTATTCAGGTTTTTCCTTTAATTTGTCACCCGTCTGTATGTACACATATATAATAAGATATAATCTGACACTGACTATCTGTATCCACTCTGGTCCAGGTCCATCAGTGCAATTACCAAACCTTTTTTCAGTAGCGGTCTCATGCTGACCTGTAGTTTGGTGGGCTAGGAACAGAAAGTAGCCCAACATAGTACTTTTTTGCTACTTCCTATCCAATGCATGCATACAATTTGATGCATGTGTTGGAAAAAGGGTTAGGGTTAGGGTCCATTGGAAATGAATGAATCCAATTTCCTGTACACTTCCTGTGATCGGGGCATTATCCCTTGGCTTTTTCACTGGGCTTCAGTCTGACACTTAGCAAGAAACACTGTGGTTCTTTGGCCCCGCCCATTGAGGTTTAACCAATGAGATTATTTCTGCCTCCAGAGCAGCTCTGCCTGCAAGAAATCGTGCAACTAAAACTCCAATCTGCCAAAGAAGGGTAATCATTACATTACTACATTTTAATCAAACCCAAATATAATTTCACAACAGTTCATTTCAACATTTTATTCAAATGTTTTTCAAAGTGTGTCACGTGTAAGATCATCAAATATAATTTCATAGCAGCACTGACATTTTAGCCTACAGCACATGACATTTTACCAGATCCCTTTCACCCAAAAGTTATTATCATTACTATATCATTACTGCCTCAATGAATTCTGTGTAAAAACACATTTAAGAAAAATAATATAATATATCTATTGTAAAACAAAACTGATCATATTAAAGATCAAGTTGGTCCACAAGTATTTAATCTGTACAATATATAAATTACATTCATAAATTTGCAAAGTTGCAAACAAAATGGACAAATATTATGCTCAAACTATGTAGTGCTTTCTGTTGCATTTTGTTATGTCTGACAGTATCTACCATTTACTGTGGACATCTTCACCAACAGGGTCCACAGGGTGTATCTGGATGAGAGATGCAGTCTTGGATCTTGGATCTACAGTAAGAGACAGATTAACAAGATGTCAACACACACATATATACACACACACACACACACACACACACACACACACACACACACAGTACTTACTCAGTCACTTCCGTGCAATTGTAACCAATGCTTTTAGACAGAATTTGATTCTTTAAGTCCTTCAAAGATGCATCAATGGCACAGTTTGTCCTGAAGAGGATAACGAACAGAAGATTGCTTCACTAAAAGTTAGCATAAACCAGTTTAATCTTCGTCTCCCACCTTCAAAACCCAACAGAACCACCACTGTGGCAGACTTTATCTTGGACGTTTCCTTGCTTTGAACATATCCTGTATATTGACATATTTTAAAACTACACCACAGCATCACAAAGAAAAAATGTGAGCGATCATACATTAATATAAAATTGATGATTAAAAGAAAAACAAGATGAGCAAAATGCACTGTATGAAGAGAAAGTCTTACGTAGTGTTCTCCTGGGTGACCAGAACAACATTCAGGCTCTTCACCCTGGGGGAGCTGAATCTCTTGACCTCAATGCTCCCAAAAAAACTTCCAAACATAAAATACCACAATTTAGAGAGATTCCATCAAAACAGCTGTAGTTATGATACACAAAGAATTCCACATATTGTATGCTTTGACAAATTTTATCATCCTTGAATTACCTTGCCAAATCAGCTCTAGTGGCAAAGACTATACAGTGACCTATACTATAAAGCA
>CABFOQ010050318.1:0-10813 GCA_900660455.1 Gephyroberyx darwinii | reverse complement strand
TGAGCTGGCCTTTTTGTGTGACATAACGAAGCATCTCACTGCGCTAAACCTCCAGCTTCAGGGACGGGGACATGTGATCACAAACATGTATGATGCAGTGAGAGCTTTCCAAGCCAAGCTGCGCCTGTGGGAGACTCAGATGCAGCAAGGAAACCTCTGTCACTTTCCGTGTTGCCAAACACTGACAAACCATGTCTCCACCGCTGTGTTCCCGACTGCGCATTTTGCCGATAATCTGGGCGGACTTGGCACAGAGTTTACTCGGCGATTTGCCGACTTTGCAGCTCAGAAATTTAAATTTGAAATGTTCAGCAATCCGTTTGCAGTTGACGTGGAAAGAGCACCTGTTAACCTCCAAATGGAGCTGATAGACCTCCAGTGTAATGACACACTCAAGGCAAAGTATGACTCTGTGGGCGCTGCACAGTTTCCAAGCTTCATCCCGAAACAATGCCTCAACTCCGCCTACATGCTGCTCAAATGCTCTGCATGTTTGGAAGCACATACCTGTGTGAGCAGCTTTTCTCTGTGATGAAGATGAACAAAAACACACACAGGAGTCGTCTCACTGATGCACACCTTCACTCCATCTTGAGGGTTTCCACAGCACAGAACCTAACTCCAAACATTAATGAACTGACAGCCAAGAAAAGATGCCAAACATCTGGTTCTCTGGCACATGAGAAAACCTAAATATGTTTTGTTTTTGCACTTTATCCAATATCCTGTCTATACTGTTCAATATATGTTGACCCTGTTTGGCCCTCGACGTAGTCCCAGTTTTAAATTTTGGCCCTCTCTGTGATTGAGTTTGACACCTCTGCCCTACACTATGTAGATGCCTCTCTATTGGTAAGGCTGGGGTGGGACGGTGAGTAGACCCTACAAAGTAGCTCTCAAAAGTTTAAGACAGAGGGGACAGCTTCTGGCTTTAGTCGTTTCGTCAGGCACGTTACTCACTGTCCTGACTCAAAGACTCTCTTCTCTGTGTAGTCCTCCTGTGACGGCCCTACCGATGGCCGACACCATACTGCAGTGTTAGTAATTTACTTTGTTAATTTCAGTACATAACAAATAAACATAAACAAATAATCGCCAACACAATTTTGGTTAAGCATGTTTATTTTTGTTTTGATTTAAATGACAGAGTTTCCAATTTGAGTGCATGCATTTTGGTTAACATTTAGTGGTCATAGGTTTATTTTGGTTTGGAATTTGTTAATATTACCTGGTTTTCTCTTTGTTTCTCCACATGCTGCTGAATCATCCGCGCAAAAGAGGAGCTAAAGTTTGAGGCACCCTTTTATGCTGAAAACAGGAAGTGTAAGAGACCAACTTCCTGTGCTGGGCGGGGGAACTCTAAACAAACGACTTTCTTAAATGGCAGTATGTGGATATTCCCTTTTGAGTTTGGTTGTATTAGTATTTTCAGTATTAACAATTACTGTTTACTTTATTTGTATTTTGTCATTATTAGTTATTGGGTATATTTTGGGTCTTTTTAATTGTGCGGAATTATGTTTCCCCCCTTTGTGTCTGTGTAGGCTAGCCCATGAGTATATATACCCCCCTTTGTGTGTCATTTGTTAGGTCAGGTTTGTTCAGTTCAGACTTCTGTTGCGTTATTGGTTTGTTGACCTCAATTTAGTAAAAGGGCTCAAATGTAGTATTTGTTGTCCTTTTTCTTTGCTTATGTGTTTTAAACATTTGCAACTTTGTTTTATCTCCTCTGAAAAATGATTGCTACAGACCCTAGCTTCAAGGGTCACTGGTGGATTCTTTCTTCAGGGCAGCTAGTGTGGAGGCCTATGCTTATATTCCTTGTTATTTTTGCTTTGTTTTTGACAGTCATTAGCCTTTGTATGCGCTACATAAAATATTAATATGATCTTCTTGAAGATCACATAACGACTGGATAATAAAGAACATAAAGAATATAAGCATAGGTTACTGTTACTGACATGCTTCCTTTAATAAATGTGTGCTTCCGTTAGTATAACACAGCATAACATAAATACATACATACATACACACATACACACCACAAGACACCTAACTCTTTATCCTATTTTATTGCTGTTATCTCTTCAATGTCTAGCTCAGGCTGGTCTCAAGTTGCCTCAAGGACAGAACATTGATAAATCTCTGTTCTCAGTAAACACATAAATTCTTATTCTTCAGTAAATTTCCACTGTCTTACCCAGTGAGCCACTCCTATGTGCCCCTCTGTTCATCATACCATATATAAGGTTGTCTTTACTATGTTCTTGTGAGCATGTGAACGTGTGCTCTCTATGTGCATATGCTTGGATAAACTTGGACTTTTGATTGAACAACACTGCAAACTGAGTGAGGACCCTCATTTTCATTTTGTGGAAGTGAGGGTGTCGTCCTGTTTTTTACCCAGTAAAATTCATTGCTGCATCCGGGGGCTATACAGAAGTGGCCTCCCTTGATCCTCTTTTTGTTTGGTGAATCCATGTCATAAATTTTACTGTAGTGATACACTACCACTGTAGATCTGTCTAATACAGTAGGACTGTAAGCAAACCGACCAACCCCATAACGTCATTGTTTACAGTAAGGCAATATGGCTGTGCTCATGTTGTGACGGAGTAAACGTTTTTTCTTATTACTTTAATATCGCTTTATTAGTAGATCCGGGTTCATAGAGACCTTTAAGTCTCCACAGAATTGTTGGCTAAGGTGCTAGTCACGCAACTAGAGAGTGTAATTCCATCAGTAATATCTTTGGACCAAACTGGGTTTGTTAAAAATAGTTATTCCATAGTCTTCGCAGACTATTTAATATCATCACCCACACCCTCACCCAAATCTCCAATACCCAGAACTGCTCATATCAATCAGTGTTTAGAAAGATTTCAATTCAATTATCTCTTCTCTGTGAAATTTTGAAGTTGGTCAAAACTTTATCTCTTGGATCAAATTGCTTTATTCCTTGCTCTTAGCCTTTCTCCAAACAAAAGGGTTCAAATCTGATTTCTCTCTAAGTCGTTCAACCAGACAAGGTTGCCCTCTTTCTCCACTCTGGCTATCAAACTTCTAGCAAATTGCCATGCGTGATTCAGATGTCTAAAGTGGTATTTTCAGGGAAGAAGAACACAAAGTCTCGCTATACGCAGACAATTTATTATTATATATTGCAGACCCTGCCATAGTCATTCCCTTTGGAGAGGTTTGGTGAGGAATCAGGGTGCAAGCTCAACCTTTCCAAAAGTGAATTGTTTCCCATTCCTTCCTTCCTTTCCATGCATGTCATCAGTTCAAATATTTGGGGGAATTTTTGAAAATGCAAACTTTAAAATTTAACCACTCAAACAAAATTAGCATTTAACAATTTAATATTTTTATATTATATAGAGGAAAATTTTAAATCCAATATTAGGGTCTTTATAAGTAATAAATGATGCGTGTCCACCTATAGATTTTGTTCTATTATCATTGTATGCAAACTTTTTGGGAGGACATTTTCATACCTTACCTGATCATCTTCATTCATCCTCTATCATGAGCAGATGTCCAGTCTTTTTCATCAAACTTTATAGTTGTCTTTATAATCTGTTAAGCATAAATTATTGAAACCTTACCATTATTTCCTACACTTTGTGCCCCGCAAGCAAATTGGAGAATACTCCTACCTTACTTATATAAATAATAAATAATCAAAATGAATTAGTTAATTAGCATATTAGTTGATCATGACTGAAACATACCAAATAACTAACACGTGAACGCATGGTTAGTTCATGATTAATCACTAGTAATTTAAGCATTAATAGTAAGTGTTACCAACGTTTTAAATTCTACCCAAATAGTTAGTAATTAAACTGTCACAAACTGGAGTTGACACTGCCATAAATATGCCTGATTGTTGTGAAAGAATAGGTGAACATGCATTATAAAGGTTTCCTTCACACTGTAGGTCACTGTGGCAGACTGGGGGGAGGGTGGAGGTGAGTTTTAACCAGCATAACCAGCTGAGCAAGGCAGGTGAGAGGTAGAAAACAAAGCTGTCTGTTTAGGTCAAATGGGTGGGTCGACCAAGCAAGGCCCGGAGGCTAAATTAACTGTGTGGCCTCTTACATATATCCTATATATACATAAGCGCTCACCATGTGCAGGTACTGACCTATGATCAGGAATTGTCATATTAGTGAAATTGTGACTCCACAATCCAGTTTATGAAATTAGACTGTTATATATCAAACATATAAATTATTGACACATTAAGCACCCAAAATGTGAAGCAGTCATTAGGGGTGGGAATCTCGTGATTTGATTTCCATTTTTGGGGTCAGGATTTGATGTAAAATCAATTCCTGATTCATCACGATTACACTATGTGATTACACTGTGATTCGATACATAGTCATTGTTTGATTTGAAAGACAAATTTGATTAGTGCAGAGGAAAAACAATCAATTTGACACTGTCCCTGGTTTAACAACATCTGCCATTGTCCAATACTGTAGAGGCAGTAGAGAGAGCAGGTTTGGTCAAAGGGGCTACCATATTAATCAAAGTTATAATACCACTATAGGAGCGGAATCTAAGATAAAAGCTAAAATTTAAATGCACTCTTGTTCTATTGCTGTAAAATAACTTACATTTAAGTATTGATATTAGCATTTAAACAATCAATTTTGAAAAGAAAAAAGTTTGTCAGCCACAACTGAACTGTTTGAATCAGCAATAAACAATGGAAAAGATTTCGCAATTCCTTGTTTCCCTACCGATGTGATTTTGGACAAATGGACAAGAGGTTGATTAAAGCCAATCAAAGCTTCCCAGTTCTCACCAACCTTTATTTGAAAGACTACAGGAATAAACATGTCAAAACATATAACATATCAATTACGAATCATTCATTTGATCTCACTCTGAGAGACAGCGCATTCTCAGTTCTCACTCTAGCACCAACCATGGTGCAGAGAGAGAGAGAGAGAGAGGTCTATGGTCTTTAAATTAAGTTATACGGTATAGGACATTATTTTATTAATTTATTTTGTTATGTGTAGGTATGTAGATCTTTTAAAAGACATGTTTATGTTGAAATAAATATACCTATACAAGTAGTTATGTCTCTTGTTATATTGGTTTGCCCTCTTATGGACATAATGTGCAAAAATAGATATTAGAATGGTTCAAACCTATGTGTTTTTTTTAGAAGGAATAATCGAATGTCATTTTTGGCCAATTCTGACCGCCATAATAAGCTCTGAAGTCATTTTATCTATTTCTTTTTGTTTATTTTGAATTAATGGTGCCTAGCCTAATTAGTGCATGCTAGCTATGTTAGCGGTTAAAAACAATGTGACATTATTGAAGGAAATACCAAAGCAGCATATATATAGCTGCATGAGTCCACAACATAGATGCAATTGGAGCCTCTGACACCGCACGCAATCGGTCAGAATAGACTGATCCATCAATTAAGTTGTTCGTAGTGTGAACACAGTAAGTATTTCAAAATAGCAGTGAACTGACAGCACAGACACCGGTGTCAACCTTAACAGACAAGGCTGTGTGAGGCAAGAGTCTATGTGTAGATATAGGAAGCCCTAGTGACCCTAGTATAACCATGTGTATAAATGTGCATGGCAAATGTGTTGGTAGAATAACAGCCTTACCTTTAGAGTGGAAGGAGATGAGGCAGTCACAGAGGGGCCAGTTGTTGACAGACTCGTTGAGGATAACATCCTCCTCAAAGGTTACCACAGTGATGTACTTGAAGAGACACAGACGCTCCAGGATCTCCTTCATGGGCTTGGACTTGGATTTCTTGGACATGGAACAGATGCCGACAACTATCTGCCTCTCTGGCGGCTAGGAGAAAGGAGATAAAAACCCAAATCCAATCATGCATGTTGTATGTTGTTTTTTAACTTTCTGCGTAGAAACAGAGGTGTGACTCAAACATTCTACCATCCAGTGCTCTGACATTGGAGGGATTTGAACCAAGTATAGGCTCTGTTTTCTATAGACCAGCCTTGGTTAATGCTGTACCTAGACAATATGTCTTCAGAAGTGTGCGCAAGACGTTATGTTCTCCGTCACACCAGAGGCTAATCTCATGAGGCTGTTGCTAGTAAACACAAAGCATGCACACGCCTTTTTTTCCTTCTGTCCTGAGACAGAAATCACGTGGTAGACGGACAAGGGCAGTCTGACCTCAAAAAAAGCTGAATGACTTGACAACGGAAGGTAATTGTTAACTGTTAACTTAATTGTTTTTTCGCCAATATTGAATTTGGGATTCAATTTTGGGATGTTACCATCCAGTGACATTATCCCAGCTGCTATATCCCAGCTATATATACTGTATATATATATACAGTCATGTAACAAGTCATGTAATCCTACATGGAGTGGAAAATGTATTTTCTCCCGTGCATTGAATATTTGTTCCCTCATATGAGCATGGAAAAGTATTTAACAAGGAAAAGGCTTCGAGAGGAGGAAGAAGAAACCCAAAGGGAGCCCGAAGGTAGATTAACCTGAGGAAGATTAAACCTATCAGGAAAAGCGGTTGAGTTTCGGAGTAGCTACAACGCCCTTACTCACCGAGTCATACATCTCGTCATCATCTTCATCTTCCTCTTCTTCCGCAACATTCTCGTACAGGCAGTCGTACCCGAGGACCCGTCCAGGATCCAGCAGCTCCTCCCCCTCAGCATCCTCGCAGCCCACAAAGAAGCGTGGATGCTCCCTGACATCAGGAGATTCTCCTCCTCCAGAGGACATAGCCAGATCTAGAGGCTCTTCCTCGGTCTCTCTGGAGTTGTCCTTCTCTACCTCCCAGTACCTCTCCACCCCTAATACTGCACCTGTCTCTCCAGCTCTACACAGAGCTTAGGGTCTCACCTCACAACCACCTACCATCTGTAGGTGTACTGAGCTGAGGAAAGAAGACTAGATTAGACAGCTGCTGGGGGGTTTTATCCCAAGTTCATGTCCAGTTGGTCCTGGTGTGGTGCTGGGTTACTGGGCTTACTGTGTTAGAGGGTCACCTAGGAGTTGCTGGAGCCTCAGTCCCCGCTGTCTTGCTGCTGGAGGCCCGGCATGGTGCTCAGTTCTTATTTACTTTGATCTGCAAGGAAATACACCCCACAGACATAGATTACTACAGACACAAAATAGACCTATGTTCACTTTGAAGTAACTAAATCACAATTACAAAAAGGCAGCTACACTAGCCAGTCATATTTAAAAAATAAAAAATAAAAAATAAAAAATTCTATATTATTATAAAGCTTAACACAGGTTGGGTCACACAGCATGACAATGACGGCAAACACAAAAGCAAATCTACAACACAATGCCTTAAACAGAGGAAAATTAATTCAAATGAACCCTATTGAATTGTTTGAAGAATATGTAATAAACATAAATGTTTCACATGTAAAAGTTTTGTGTGTTATTGGTTAAATCACATTGCATGTCTATTTTTATGACTACATACATGTGGGTGTCTGTGTGTGTGTGTGGGTGTAGATATAGATATATACTATATACTATATATAGATATACTAGATATATATAGATATAGTATATCTAAACGTGTGTATGTATGCTTGTATGTAGGCATGGGACGATATGAAAATTTCATGTCACGATTATCCTGGCTAAAATAATTGCGATTCACGATATTATCCCGATAATCATCAAAATATGCTTAAAACTCTTAAAATAGCACTAAAACATGCTGGAATCACTTTACCTTACATTTTGTTAAGAAACCATTTTTAGTTAAAAAACTTAAACAACACTGTGGCACTTTTCTGTCAAACAGTACTGCTAGCCTTGAGAGTGCAAGAGAGTGAGACGTGCCAAAACTTGGTCCTTTTCAAGATAGATTGAAGTGCAAAAATGTCAGCACGTTCACTTTTTCTGGCTTCAGTTGCTCGTAGAGGAGTGAGAATGTGCCCACTGGCACTAAACACTCTCTTGGAGGGAACACTAGTTGCAGGTATGCATAGAAGCCTGCGTGCACGATATTCATGATTATTCCGATAATGGAAATTCAATCGCAATAAAAGATAAAATCGTATATCGTCCCATCCCTACTTGTATGTACACATTTTGTCATTCATTCATCAATTCATGGATTTTAAATTCTCCAGCAGAAGGCAGAAGGCATTAAAGGGTTAAAACAGAGCACCCAATTAATACCCAGTTGTCTTTGATTAATGTACCCTACAGTAAGATATAATGTTCCTGGAAACAGGAACAGGAAAACAAATTGGAGAAAAATCAAACAATTTCACAATTCCTATGTGTCCCACAGAACAAACCCAGAAGAAATTCGGATAAATTAAATTCCAACTTGGCAATATTAATAATAAGATAATAATAATAATAAAAACACAGTTCATGTTACAAAGACTATGTTATAACCAATTCCACTTGCGATCTGGCAGATACTTAGCAAATAAACTTAAACACAATCAATCAAGAGAAATCAATCATGTTAACAATCAAGGACTCAGTGGAGAATATCACCCAGGATCCACAAACCATAAATAATATTTTCACAACATACTAATGTGAATTATATTTGAAATGACAAAGAAAGAAAACCCATCAGAAATATAGCATTCTTGGCCGATTCCGATTTCCAATTTTTTAAAAGTCTGACCTGCCGATTCCGATTTCTTTCTATAATTGACAGCATACACAAATATTTTTGTAACTTTTATTTGATGGAAAATTCAATTGTATGTTCATAATAAAACATTGACTATTAAATAACTATTTTCTCCAAAACTGCACCAGGTTACAGGACCTTCTCTCACTCTCACTCAAACAAATCTCAAAATAAAAAAGTGCTCTAGGTTACTGGACAGAGCTTTTTTGTACAAATAAATTCCAACTGAAAATGAATTGCAGTTTTCTTTATCTAACATGTTTTACTTTCCCAAAAGAAAAGATGTGCAACAGATCTACATAACAACACACCTAATGTCATTTATTTACATCAAACATTTTCCATTAGGAATGCACCAGGTGACAGGACAAACCTTTTCTTTTTTTTCTTTTTTTTTTTACAAACCTCCAAGTAAAAATGAAGTACAGTATATGTATTTTTCCAAATGAAAACCGGTGCAACAGTTAATAGAAACAGAGGAATATAACAAGGCATTTATTGTCAACATATGTATAGGCCTAATGAAATCACTTGAACATTAACCCTCTAAATCCAATAGCGCCCGGGTGTATCCATTCTATATTTCACTGTAGCACCCAAGAGCGGCCGTCATTTTCCAATCATTTAAAATGCATCAAAAGTAGAAAATCAAGTTCTGAACTTTGTTTTTATATATACTTCAAGTTGTCATCAACTAACCGAAACCAGAAAATGTTGGTTGTTGGATGTTGACATTTTTATAGTTTTTAGAAGTTCAATTTTCTTATACCCATAGTCCTAAAAACGTCTGGAACGTCAAAGCGCCCTGCTGTTACAACCTTATGGGAGCTGTCAGATTATGCTGTGAAACATCCTGACACACAATGTATCGTGGAAAGTGCCGATGACATTGTCACGTTTTTTGATTGAAATCGCTAGTAGTCGTTTGATAAAACAAGTCTCAAATCAACTTCACTACATAGCGGGATTTACCGAGTTGTTACTGCTGGGGAAGGACACTGTTTCCTGGGAGGGAGTGCATCTAAAGGCGTACTCACACTAGGCAACCTGTGCCGTGCCCGGGCACGGTTGACCCCCAAAGTCCAGTTCGTTTGACTAGCGTGATCGCTCCGTATCGTGCCCGTGCCCGTTCAGTTGGAGTCGGCACGGTATGCATATAGTGTGATCGCTAATCGTGCCCGAGCACAGTACCCGAATGCGACTGTCCCATAAAGTCAGTGATTTATTGATGAACGTGAATTGTAGTCGGCGAGTAAAGCTGCAAATTCCTCCCTCAACATCAGCTGCTTCCGTAAAAATCTTCTTATACGTGCAGCACATTTAACTGAAAATCGCTGCGTTGCATAATCGATAAATCTATAAGGCATGTGAGAGGGCCGTGTGTCACCACGCCCAAAGCGACTCCAAATAAGCCACAAAGTAAAATTATGAACTCCACTATGCTGTGCAAAAGCGCTTTTCTTCAACACAAGAAGTTGCATCGTGATGACGTAAGCGTGCTCGGGCACGGAACGTTAAGCGCAATATGAGCGCAGGCCAGCGGGGGAGTGAAGAGGGGGGACAATCATGCTCGGGCACGGTACAAGGCAACTGGGCCAAGTGTGAGTACATCCTAAGAGTCCGTCGGGAGAACTGACTGGTTTATGCCGACTTTTCTCCTTATAAGTTTGACGAGTGTTGTTGTCTGATTTTATTAGACTTCTTTATGAGTCTGTGTGAAGTACGGCGTGTCTTCTCTTGTATTTTGAAAAGCACAGCATTAGCCAAGACAACAGGGACGTTTTGTTGTAATACTGTCAAAGTTGACACTGAAGGAGGGAGACTGAGAAATGTTGTCGGTTACTGTCTGTGCCGCTGTGCACGTGACGTGAACCACTGTGCGGCGCATGCGTGTAGACCGGTCACCGGTCATGGCCGACCAAGCTGAAAATAGGCCGATTCCGGTCACCGGCCGATCGATCGGTGCATCTCTAATTTTAAAATGACACTGAGGGGGTCACGTGATGGCAAGCTAGAGGACAGACGAAGAAACGACAGCTCCGTAACTGTTGATTAAATAAATGATTCTTATGTACTGACGGACTAAAATAAAAGCACAAACCGAATACTAACTGCATCTGGGACTGATTTTCATCCTCATACATG